>ML685850.1:734893-842540 GCA_007922175.1 Pelusios castaneus | reverse complement strand
ACACACACACACACACACACACACACACACACACACACACACACACACACACACACTATATATATACTAAATATAAATACTATATTTCTTTAGTATTTAATATTCATTTAGCATAACCATAAATAACAGAACAGGCACTGCAGCTATTACGTACAAGCAGCAAACTAGATGAAGACAAAGTAAATCACTACTGTATTCATTTCTCATTGTTGCAGTAATTGAAAATAGTCTTATTTCTCAAAGTCAGTTACCTCTTTGAAGAGTGAGCCTCAGGATTCCAGTCAGGATACCTGTTTTAAAAATAAAATAGTCAGTGCAACAAGCTGAACTTGCAACCTGAACTATTCTGATGCTAGATTTCACAACTGTGTTCCTAATGTATTTTCATTACAGTAGGTTCTGCAGCTCAAATCCTGGGGCAGCAACAACTTTAAATTCTAGCCTAATCACACAAAACAAGTAAGGGACACCAATGTATATGATGCTAGTCCAAGAAATAAGAATGATATTCTCTACCGTACAACTACTGTATAAACATACACCCAAATAACAGAAATCCTTACTGTTGCCGTAGTTGACGGCAGCTCTCAATGTGAGCAGAATTATTCTGATGCTGAATCCAATCCTGTTGGAAGAAAATATATCAAAAGAAGTTTGATTAATGTACAAAATGCCAAAATTTGTTCAAAATAGATAAAGCAAATTTTTCTGTTGTGCCTTCCTTCACTGGCAAATTTTAACTACCAAAAGAGCTGATGTTTAATTTAACTCTCTTATCTTCAATGGTTACATTTTATATTAAAAACAGAAAACAATAATGAACACATTAAATTTGTTAACCAAAACAGTTACAAATGAAGTCTTTAGTGGGAGTTGCAAAGAGACAATGCATTAAACTAATGAGCAATGTATTTGCTTCAAAAGAGTGGTTTCAGTCATCATTACTTAACTCAAAAACGCTTTAACACCCAGTTACGTACAAAACCATTAGCTATCATCTAGGATTACGATGGTGTTACTTACATTCAATCTGACAATGAGAAACTGCATAATTCCAGCAAACATATAAAAAGCAATTTTAACGTGTTAGATATCAAAACCTGTCATCAAGACTTATGCCATTATACTAACATCTCAAACTCAAGAACAGAATTTTTAAATGGTCATTCTTACTAATGCATTAAAATAGTCAGGGAACAAAAAGTTTAAAAGAAACTTCTGTCAGTTAATACACACCGAGAGCATTTTACCACCTATGAACACTGAAATACTTATTTACATTTGGTAACATTTGGCTAGAAATTAATAGTTGTGACACTGTGGCGTAAAGGACCAACGTAAGACCCCAAACCTGCGAAATCTTATGTGCTTAAAGTTAAGATGGAACATGAGTAGGCCAAGTAAGACTAGTCAAGATTTGCAATACTGGCACAAGAGATATTAATGCCCAACCTATGCTAGCAAACTAACCTACCTTTAGCTGAAAATTACTGGCACCAAGGGTTAGTTTGCTAATACAGAGTGGCTTTATAGACTCAAGGCTGGTGAAATACTGAATGTTCTCAATCCCAATCAAAGTTTCCCTAAAGCCAATTTCCATGCCATTTTAATAATGGTTTAAAAACCAAAATATTAAATATTGCAACTAAACACGTAAATAGCAAAATCCTAATGTTAAACTGGTTTTGCAACAGGATGGAAATGAGTTTTAAAATCAATGAAATTGAAGTCCTATGCTACTGAACACACACGTGTTCCTTGCTGCAAAAACACAGTTACTGGTAAAAGTATTCCTCCTCCCCCCAACATGTTCCACAGTTTATACATAATATTAAAAAAGTCACATCATGTACAATTTTAGAATTGTCTACCTACACATGCCGGCAGAAGTAATCAGGATGGTGCAGGAAAATGCTTGTAATGGATTGTATTCTTTTAAAGCCCCAAAAGAAAAATTCAAGTAACCCTATCCTAAGTTAGACCGTCTGCTTGAGCAGCACAGCAACCTTGATGCAAAACAGAACCTCACTGCTTTTGGCACTACCCATACACCAAAACAACAGCGTGAGTTACAAGCTAGAAAACAAATTCAGGTTTTGAAAGTTTATTTCTATTTAAGTCAGTAAAACAAAAACAAAATATAACTTCCTATTTCTTTTTCTTAACCAGTCTCAGAGGATGTTGTGATGTTTCATTACTCATGTTTGAAAGATTCACAGGGCAC
This sequence comes from Pelusios castaneus, assembly GCA_007922175.1. Lineage (NCBI taxonomy): Eukaryota > Metazoa > Chordata > Testudines > Pelomedusidae > Pelusios > Pelusios castaneus. The sequence continues at coordinate 840,316 of ML685850.1, read as the reverse complement.
AGAACTACTTATACATTATTATTAAAATGTCCTTGCATTACTAACACCACCTGTTTTGCCGAAATATATTGAGAATTTCTTTCTTTCTTTGACTATTCTTGAGATTGGGTTCTGGTTCAAAAATGGTTCAGACAAACACTACAACTGCCATAGCTGACTGCAGAACTGTATGTATAACAAAGTACACTTAAAGAGTGCATGCAACCTGCAGTAAAATACTAATCTATTTTAATAAATTATTTTTTCCAAATATCAGCATCCTGTTTCCTTTTTTCCTACTCTTAGAATAAAATGTGCCTAGGATGAATATTTCTAGCTAAAAAAAAATGGCGTTTAAATTGATTAATTGTGGAAATGAAAGGGAAAGAAATTAACCTTCACACATATACTACTTCTCTGGTCCCAGAGAAGGAAATGACAACTCATTTTCAGGAAGGGATGTAAAGACGACATTTTGTTTCTAAGTCTCTTTTCGGCTAGCAATCCAACTAGCATTAAGGAGAATAGTAGGAAAAAGAATCTCTCTTTGTCTAACAAATCACCTTTATTAAACACTTGCTCTGGATTTTCTCAATTCCTTTTGGCATTTCATATAATCATTTCCAGTGTATTCCTTCCAATTCTCAATCTGACTCCTTCAATCCCCAGGACTACCTTCCAAGACTATTTCTCTCACACCCATAAATTCCTACAGTATAATTCTTTCTGAAAAAGAAATGGAGTAAGATCCTAGTCTAAAGCATGGTAAGCGTCGCTCCTTCCGTCAGTCAAGCCTCATCTACATTAGCATTTTTAACTTGCTTTTCAACAGTGCACCAGGATTTTCCACTGTGTCTGGGAGCAGACATTTTTACCACCACATCATCAAATCCTGCATGGCTGATAGTAGAGTTTATAACATGCATAGCACCAGCACAGATGGACTGCTGCTGAAAAATGGGTATAAAATGTATTAATGTAGATGTACTCTTAGAGAAGAATTGCAGGTGTAGGTCAACACAGGGCTCCCGGCTCAGAGAAACTGCATACAACTTCCTGGTGCAAATGCTGGGGGAACCTAGTAGGGAGCATGCTCCTCTTGACCTACTGCTCACAAACAGGGACGAATTGGTCAGGAACAGTAATGTGTGCAGCAGTGACCATGAGATGGTAAACTTCAAGATTCTGACAAAAGGAAGAAAGGAAAACGGCAGAACACAGGCCCTGGGCTTTAGAAAAGCAGACTGACTCCCTCAGGGAGCTGATGGGCAGAATCCCCTGGGAAGCTGATACAAGGGGCAAAGGAGTCCAAGAGACCAGGCTATATTTTAAAGAAACCTTACAGAGGGCGCAGGAACAAGCCACCCAGCTGTGCAGAAAAAATAACAAATATGGCAGACGACCAGCTTCACTTGACAAAGAAATCTTTGGTGAGCTTAAACACAAAAAGAAAGCCTACAAGAAGTGGAAGATTGGCCAGATGAGCAGGGAGGAGTATAAAAATACAGTTCAAGCATGCCCCTCTCCGACAGGTGTGCCAGTTCTCCCCTGCCTGGGGGCCAGCCGGGCCATGGCCCTGGGGGTGGGGCTGGCTGGTGTGTGACTGTGCTCCGGGAGTGGGGCCGGCCAGCACACTGGGTGGTCTCCGGTGGCAGCCCTCCAGGTCCACAGCGCTGTCAGGTCCACGCCAACCTGAGCTGTGGAGGCTCCAGTTCAGCAGTCCAATGCTGCTGCGGGCCTGGAGGGTCACTGCTGGAGGCCACCCAGCGTGCCAGCTGTCCCTGCTCCCGGACCACGTGGCCACGCACCGGCCAGCCCCACTCCTGGAGGCCAACCAGGCAGTTCAGGGCCAGGGTGGGAGTGCTACAGCCATGGCCTCTCTAGCCCCATGGCCCACCCACTACCCCAGAGGCCAGCACCCCAGGGCAGGGCCGAATCACTCAGAGACCTTAGGGGTTGCAGTCTGAGGCCCAGGTTGCAGCCCCTAAAGCCCCTGCCTTAATCCAGCTCTGGACATGCACATGTCCATGGTGCCAGATGCAACGTAGTCCCGGGAACTGAGGGAGTTGGCTGATATGACTGAAGAGCCAGTAGCCATTATGTTTAAAAACTCATGACAACTGGAGAAGGTCTCAGATGATTGGAAAAATGCAAATATAGTGCTCATCTTCAAAAAGGGGAAGCAGCAGCTGGGGAATTTCAGACCAGACAGCCTCACCTCAGTGCCCAGAAAAATCATGGAGCAAGTCCTCAAGGAATCCATTTTGAGGCAGTTAAAAGAGAGGAATGGGATCAGAAACAGTCAGCATGGATTCACCAAGAACAAGTCATGCCTGACCAACCTGACTGCTTTCTATGATGAGATGCTCTATGGATGTGGGGAAAGCAGTGCATGAGATACCCCTGCACATAACAAGGCTTTTGATACACTCTTCTGTAGTATTCTTAGCAGCAAGTTAAAGAAGTATGATGAATGGTCTATATCAATGGTCCTCAACCACTGTGTCAGGACACAAAAATGTGTCGCAAAGAGCCGGGAGGTGCGTCACGGAAAATTGGCAACTCAACTTGGAGCCAGCTTAGGGCTCCTGCCGCCCGCCGCTCTCTGCAGCCCTCAGCAGGCCACTCCTGCCGCACAACACAGGCAGCAACCAAGGCCAGATGAGTAAAGGGACTTAGGGGCTGCAACCCAGAGATCCTGGGATGGGTGGGGGGGCACCACCTGCCCACCATCGAGCCAGACCCCCAGGACACCAGTCTGCGCTGGCTTGACTCTGCCCCCACCCAGGTCCCAGAGTGTTACATCCCCCAGAGTGCTGCAGCCTCCCAAGCGCTCCCAGCCCAAGTGCCACCACCTCCAGCAGACTGTAGTGTCACGCAGAGGAACATCATCTGCCAGGTGTGTCGCGACGGAAAAAACATTGAGAACGACTGGTCTATATCAGTGGTTCTCAACCTTTTGTGGGTCGCTTGGTGGTGTGTGGGACCGTACAAGACACACCATCACCTCCTCCACTCCCCAGCTTCCTGCGACACACTTACTCCTGTGTGGCTCCATGGTAATGCATTCCAACACAGAGGCTGAGAAATGCTGATCTACAACAGTGCTTTTCAAACCACAGATCGGGACCGAGTACTGGGTCACAGACCCTCAGGTACTGGGTTGTGACACCGCTGGCTGTCTCCACCAAAAGACTGGAATGCATTGCTGAAAGATGTAATTGTTGGGTTGAGGGCGTAAATGGTTTTTTCCAACTGAGTCTCAAGAAAAGAAGTTTGAAAACCATTGGTATATAAGATGTATAGAAAGCTGGCTAGATCATTGGGCTCAATGGGTAGTGATCAACAGCTCGACATCCAGTTGGCAGCAGAGTGTCCAAGGGGTTGGTGCAGGGACAAGTCCTGATGGGTGGATTGCATCCTCAGCAAGCCTGCAGATGACACTAAGCAGGGGAGGAGTTGTACATGCACTGGAAGGGAGGAATAGGATTCAGCGTGTCCTAGATAAATTGGAGGAGTGGGTCAAAATAATCTGAGATTCAACAAGGACAAGTGCAGAATCCTGCACTTAGGACAGAAGAATCCCATGTACTACTATCAACTGGCTAGGCAGCAGTTCTGCAAAAAGGGACCTTGGGGTGACAGTGGACAAAAAATTGGATGTGAGTCAGCAGTGTGCCCTTATTGCCAAGAAGGCTAAAGGCATATTGGGCTGCATTGATAGGAGCATTGCCAGAAGATCGAGGGAAGTAATTATTTCCCTCTGTTTGGCACTGGTGAGGCCTCATTTGGAGTACTGAGTCTAGTTTTGGTCCTCCCGCTAGAGAAAGGATGTGGACAAACTGGAGAGAGTCCAGAGGAGGGCAACAAAAATTATTAGGGTGCTGAAGCACGACTTATGAAGAGAGGATGAGGGAACTAGGCTTGTATAGCCTGCAGAAGAGAAGAATGAGGAGAGATTTGATGGCAGCCTTTAACTTCCTGAAAGGCGGTTCCAGGGAAGATGAAGTTAAGCTGTTCTCAGTGGTAGTAGATGACAGACCCAGGAACAATGGTCTCAAGTTGCAGTGAAGGAGGTCTAGTTTGGGTATTAGGAAAAACTTTTTCACTGGAAAAGCGGTGAAGCACTGGAATGGGTTACCTAGGGAGGTGGTGGAATCTCCAACCTTAGAGGTTTTTAAGGCCTGGCTTGACAAAGCCCTGGCTAAGATGATTTAGTTGGGGTTGGTCCTGCTTTGAGCAGGGGGGTTGGACTAGATGACCTCTTGAGGTCCCTTCTAACCCTAATCTGCTATCATTCTGTGAAAAAAGCCTTCCTCTTTCTTCCTCTCTCTGCATACATAAGCATCTACCACAGCAGCAAGCAATCATATCTGAGCTCTTGCACTGTGATGCACAATGTTTGTTATGTGGAAGAGCTAGGAATAAAGCCAACTAGAATCGTATTTGGTCCTGTGAATTAAGTAATATATGCAGAAGCATCGACAAAATTCTTTTGTAGAGAGAAATCAAAGAATCAAGTTTATTTGATTGAATTTTTAAAATCCAAGTAGTTTCAACCCAAACAGATTTAAAGCGAGGGTTAATAACTTAAATAACTAATACACGTAGAGCTCTGCTGCTTAATTATATATGCAATGAACATCTAACAAATTCATTCAACTCTGAAATTACAAACCAATCTTATTCTAAAAATAGTGGGAATACGGACATCCTTCTACAGCTATATTATACTCCTACAGCACAATTTACTGAGAACTGTGATGCTGAACCATGAGGGAAGTTACACTTCCTGTTCTCTAAATGAGTTAGAACAATGTGGTTATTTTGTTTGTGGAACAAGATACGTTTTTTCCCTTTATTAAAAAAAGTTGACTCGTTTTGAAAGAAAAAAATTGAAAGAAAAATACACTGACAGATGGTCAGAAGAGTTGCCATTCCATTTTTAATTCTAACAGGAAAATAGTTTCCACCTGAAATGAAAGCCTATAGAACAAAACAATCGAATAACTGAGTGAACAGACAGGATTCTCAATAAAACAAGTTATCTATGGTGAAAACTCAATTTTCTGGGGGAAAAAATGTTCAGAACTCCAACCTGACCTCAAGTCTTCTACACAAACAGCATTCACCACAGCAATCCATGGTCAGACTGCAAAAAGCAGCACGGTCTTGGGGATTGAAAAGATGAATGCAGACAACTTATGTGGGTCACCAGAAGCTCAAATCTTTAATACTTTTCTAACCTCAAGAATCCTGTCAGGTTCATCCTGTGCTGTGAAACCGACAGGTCCCGTAAGATAAAGGTTTGGCTGAGCTGGTTCTTAAAGGAGAGACTGCATTCGGACAGAATTTCCTGAAGTTGTGCTGGTGATTCAACACTCTTCTTCTCTTGTGTCAGAACACAACCAATACCCCAGCATGGTAAGAAGACTATGTGCCACTGCTTTGCCATCTTCATATAAACGAGGCCTTGATGACTCCTAATTATTTAAGAACCGATGGGCAGTTTTTGTGGCAGCAATGATTTTAATACCAGTGGTCCTTGCCAAATTCATTCCTCAATTTCCTTCTACAATTTAAAATGGCTACGGTGGTCTTCTCTTTCTGTTCTAAACCTTAGCGTGGTTGTTATGCACTGCTGAATTGTGGCATCTCACTCCAGAAATGGCTGTTATTTCAATGGTGACAGGGGTGATTATACATATCCCCTTAGAAGGAAGTTGTCAGGTTTAATGTTGGTAAACCCTATGAGATCTTAAATAATTGTCCCGTACAGATACAAATATTATTATATAACCATTGGGTTTTGCACAGATTTTGATAATGAAAGAACAAAATATATAAGCTATTGCAAAAGTGGCAATAAACTCATCGGATTAAAATGCATTGTATCAGAGACAATGTTAAACTTCAGTATACTGTGAACATCAGGACTACCTTCAGCTATGGTCAGACCTCTTCAGTACAGCCCGGCAAATCCATGGATATCCACTTTATACCTGCAGATATCCACATCCACAGATCATTTTTGCAAATCAGGTGCAGATACAAATTTTGTATTCATGCAGAGCTCTACTCATTAGTTAAGCAGGCGCATATAACTGGAGGGACACCTGCTGGAACAAGCTTAGATAGTTTGGATAATAGGATCAAAGTTGCACCAGTGCTCCAGCATAGTGGTGGAAAAACCAGGCTGAGACAGCTTCTTTCAGCTGAGACAAATAGAAGGTGTTGGCCATTAACAGGCACTGGAAATCCACTGGCACTATCCCCAACTGCAGCAATTAACCCTTTGGTCCTGGCCAAATTCTGCTTCTTTACCACAACCTGTCACCTCAACTATGTAACTTATTCTTCAGTTCCTGTCCAAGCTCATGTGTTTGGCTACTACTGCTGCTGATATAGTGGTTGCTATACAAAACTTGAAAGGTAGAGTTTCAGTGGGGAGAAAAAAAGAGACTACTATGGATACGTAAGTTTATAATGCTGTGTAACACTGGTGGCTGCTTTACGTAGCGTCCTTTACAAACCACCACCACGAACAATCTGAACTCGAAATTCAGCTGTCTTCCTAGCACAATCAAACTAGCTTGCTTCCTTTTTGACACCTATTACCCAATTTCAGAAGAGACTGATATAATGGGGAATTTCCCCACTTCGCCATTTCTCTCATTCTCTTCTTAGTTCAAATCATTATACATCTTTATTTGTTCTTATCACTCCTTGCTTGGCTTTCTTCTTTTAGACTGCTTCAAGTTTTTCATATTTGCCATTTTATAAAGCCACACTTTACACAATGGAGAATCTGAATCAACTGCTACAGAGCAACTTTGCAGAGCAAATCCAAACTTACAAAATGATTAAAAATTTTCACCTAAAAGCAAAACGTCTGCAGATCCAGTTCTACCTTCAACTACAAAAAGCTTTGAATCATATGCTTGTCTTTTCACCATAACATTTATCATAAATTGAAAGCTGACATTAAGTTGGATGCATAGAAATCTTTGCCTGTACATTTGCAACTGAAATACAAAAACCAGACATTTACCTGAAAAGCCAGACTAGAAACCTGAAGCCAAAAGTACTACTTGGCTTAATAAACTCTTTGCAATATTCGTGTATGCAGTGATCGCTGACATTTCTTGAAAGACAGAGCTTCATTCTTGGCTTTAAAAATCTGATTCCCCCACACCATTGTATTTTCATATTTTTCCACAAAAGACTAGTAAAAAATATCCAGGTTTGTTTTGCAATGTTTTCTTTTAAGCCACATTAATGAGTTTCTTTGAGGCATTCTCAACTGTCCACTCGGCGGCAGCAGCATTTTAAAAACCACTGCAAGAACACATAAAAGCCTTAATGTTGATGTAAAGAACATGTGTGTGCTTACTTTGAAATATACCTTCCTAAGAGCAATAGGTTACCCAATGAAGCTATAGAAGTGTCTATCAATATTAATATTTCTGATCTTTTAAAACCCAAAGATGAGGAATCATACTGGAAGCACTATGTGCACAAATCTCCACAACTCATCTAATACATAATAAAAACTAGAGCACAAGATGCAACCATATATTTGATACAAATGTATGCAGTAACCTTTGAAAAAAAATCTCACCTTCATATTAGTGCATTCTAGGTTACACAGAGAACACATATGCGGAAATATCCTCGGAGACGTAGCATAGTAGTCATTCATCATAGATGGAGTTGGCAGTCTCTTGATCTTCTGGGCAGCAGCCTGTGAAAAGACTGGAAGCCAAGATGCTTTCACAACTCCAAAGGGAGACTTAATAGGACCTTCAGCTTGTGTCTGGAAGTTCTTCTGACCTGATGCAGAGCTCATCTGTGCATTAGACTGATTAGTCCCAGATTCATGTTGAATCCTTTCATGCTGTCTTACAGCTGCAAGAAGTTCAGCTGAAAAGGGTGGATGGGTGATAGGTGGCATCACAGGCTGGGACACAGATGGCTGGGCCACAGACTGCTGAACAATAGGGGTCATCACAGATTGGGGCATCGGTGGCAGAACAGGTGGCATCATAGGAGGCATCACAGGCTGGGACATAGGTGGCATCATAGGAGGCATCAAAGCCTGGGACATAGGTGGCATCATAGGTGGCATCGCAGACTGGGACATAGGTTTCACCAATGGGAGTCCTGTAGGTGCCATGCATAATCCTGACATCTTGCCTGCACCATCACCTGGAAAAAATGACTGAGTATTTGATGAATCACTATGGAAACCCATCTGTTTTATTAATTCCTCAACTGGAAACATCGGATTACATGTTACATTGGATTGTGGACCTGAAATGGACCGCTCTGATTGAAATTCTTTCCTAGTCTCTTCAGCTGGTTCTTCCGGATTGTACACACGCACCTCAAGAGGATCTTCAGTGTATCCATACCTGCTTGTGTGACCATAATCAATCACTTTACCCTTAACAGTTGAACCACCCGTACCACCAACTGTTTCTTTTCCTCTGCTCTGAGAATGCAAATTGGGTAACGGATGACCCATTTTACGCATTCGTATATCTCTCAAAATTAGTGGCATGTTTTCAGGTGTTAACTGATCATCTGGGTAGCGACTGAGTTCCTCCAGATCTTCATTAGATAATCCAAAACTTGCTAAAATGCTTGATGCACTCTCTGTTGTGTAACGGCTCTGGACATTGGAATTCTGCTCTGTGACCCGGGTTGACGCAGGCTGCTTTCGGCTTGTGTTCCCAGTTGGACATGGATTGTTATCCCAACGGGTAGCACGAACCTTATCCTTTTGTTCTTCCTGTAAGTTTGCCATCTCCTTTGCCTGCCGTGGATCCGTTCTGTGTTGAGTTACTTGAACATTAGGTCTTCGTGATCCTGTCCGCTGTAAAGTTTCCTGTCCTACATATCTTTGTGACATTCCTTGAGGTGCTCCAGGTGCAGGCTTTCTTTGAAGACCTGCTATGCCACCTCCTCTAAAAGCTCCATGAGGTTTTGAGCCAGATGGGTTAGGTCCTCTTGGCCTGTGAGGAAAGTTTCCTCTAGGACCAAACATGGTGATTTTCAGGAATGCCTGATTGAACAAAGCATAGGCTGGTACAGAATTGTTTGAGGCAGCTGATGTCAACTGCTGAAGACCCAACTGTGCCTTAATCTGGGCAAGCTGTAAAGGAGGAGGCCCAACAGAAGTGGGCTTACAATGCCACGGTTCAGGGAGCTCACAAGTGGTGCGAAACTTTCCAAGAATAACACAAAGCTGAAAGTTAAAACACAAATATTAGATTATTTTTAAACTACTTTGTACAGTGGATTCTACACCACAAGCAAAACATTTTTAAACAGTCATGAAGCAGTATTTTAACATCATAGTTTAAAAAAAACATTTAAATGTAGTTTTGTAAACAACATGGCCATTTTCTTTGGCTGTGAAAATTTTCATCTACTCCACTGGGCAATGTGTAGTTAAATGTATTTTACCGAACACCCACAATTATCAGTGTTTCAAATGAGACAGACAGACATCCAGCTGTCCTCTTCTCCTCAGCAGAATCTTCTGAATACTGAATTTTAGAATTTCAAAGAAACCTCTTTTGGATTAATTTCAAAGCCATTGTAAATTACTCCACAAAATAGTGCGAGAACTTTAAAATCCTTTACAGGAAAAACAATGTTAAATCCAAATACATTCTGTTAGGAAAATAACTAGATTACAAAGCTACTGGAAAGAAAGGTATTTATTTATGTAAGGAACATTTTTTAAGCAATGGACTCAATTCACCCATGAAGTTATGATGCTTTTATCTGGCAGCAGTTAGACAAGTTTTCAGTGTGAATACCAGTGGAACTGTTTGCCTGATTAAGCTACCATACCAAAACCCCATTTAAGGGACGGGACATATGAATATCTGTATTCCATGGTCAGAACATTTCCACTTTCCACATGTTGTATTGCAGCTAAGAACCTGTGCTGATTGTACCAGCACAAAGATATAGCCTCACTCAGCTCAAATCTGAAGCTACTTAAGGTAAGAGCAAAAAATTAGCACAATGATAATGGACTCTAATCTGGACAATAAACTTCTTCAATTCCAAACAGAGAGACTGACGAGGGGATTCTTTAAAACGACAGAGGCACCGATGAAAAAGGAGAGCGCATGATCAAATGTTGGCCAGACAGACAAACAAAAAAGTACTGCTATAACTTGGTTCATATTGTTGGGATAAAGAGTTACAAAATCTGGGAAGTCTTTGGAGGCTTGCGGTTGGCAATGCATAGTTCTGCTTGTATTTACATCAACTGCTATGTTGTGAAGAGGCAAAATCAGACTGCAACTGCCTCAAGTTGATTGTTGTGTTTCTTTTTTTTTTTCCTGCAGCAGTCTGAGCTTCAGCATTCTCATTGAGAATCCTCCTAAAACACAGCCTGTACTTCCTTTTTTGCAAACCAAATTTTTTTTAATAGTGTTTAAGCACCTATCTCACCACAATCCATAGCTGGCTTGAAGTTCCAAAGCATCTCATTTAACCTGAGGAAAAACCTAAGTATTTTTCTCTAAAAGGGAAGTTCCTGTCCTTCATGCTCGCCATTTAAAAATGGCTCTCCTGATTTGGCTTCCAGGGAAATTTCAGCTCAAAATGCAAATGTCTGACAAAGCTCTGAGTGGAAATAGGAGAGGGGTAAAGAACAGAAAGGCGCTTTCAAGGCTTTTTCCCCCCAAGTGCTTTCAGCAGTTTTGATGTCAGCCAAGCAAAGGAAGAGTTCATCTTCTTTCACATCTAAAAGAGCCAAAAATTAATTTTCATATTTTGTTAAAGTACATGTGCTACACAAGCAACTCTGTAACTTCCATATAGAATTCTTTTATTTTAGTATGTTGTTTTAAAGTCAACCCTGTTGGAAAATCACCTCTAAGAAACAGTAGTTACAAGTATGTTAATTACACCCCTTCCTCTTTCATTTCAATAAGGCAAAGTTTCCTCCAAAAATAATCCCTTCAAGGTGGTAGCACAAGGGCAATTTTGACTTCTCCCTCAAAACTGCCCACCCAACATCTCTCCTCCCAACTACATCAATCATCCCCCTACAGTTCAGCTAGCTCATTTGAACATGTTCAACTGGAAACTCCTAGGATGAAGCATACCATGATACAGACAATCTATTCTGAAGACCTAAGTATTGGAGTCACTATGAAAACTTGCTTTCAAATCTCCAGAAAGGATATTACTGACTTCGCCCGTACCACATTTAAAAAGCAGGATGGTGGATCTCAGCTGACAATTAAAAAAACAAGTAGACACGAATAACCCTTCAATGTTTCCTGTAAGTAATGCAATACTGCACCATAGCATGACAACTCACCTAAAACAACTATCTGCAAAGGCTGCCAGTTCAAACCTCCAACAATGCAGGAAAATATGTATTACCACCCAGGATTACAAGTACAAGTGGAAAGCATTTCCCACTTCCAGCTAAAATTAACCAGCCTTAACCGATTGAGTCCTAATAACAGGAGTGAGTCCCATCACAGGCAGGGTAGGCTACTCTAATTCTGTACTCATCAGGCCAAAGAAACCTTTTAAGGCTTTTGAATTTTTCTTAATACAGCCACAAAGACCAAATATGATCTATTTTACAAACCCCTATGGCTTTAAATCATCAAAAGGTAGGAGATCTCCTGGGACAGATGAAAAGGAGACAGCACTTGAGGAATGAAAAATACTTTCCTGATTACTACCCTGTCTTAATGAAATACCAAGAATGGATTCCTACAAAATAAAGCTTGCAACGCTTCCATCATGATAGCTGAGGACACAAATACACCAAAAACACTCATGGTTTTCAATAAAGCCTCCAAGGACAGTTTACAATAGTGTTAAAAACTAAAGTAAAGTCTCCAAAGGCTAAGCCTCAACTTGTGCAGTTTAAAAGAACCTGATTGTCTCTAAGAGAGTGGCTCTTTTGATAATCTAAATGGGATTCCTAAACTGTGGTGTGTGTACCACTGGTGGTACCTGATCTTGTTGATTTCTGTCCTCTTTATGGGGTAGTGAGGCCCCTGGCCAGCCAACCCCTGTTCCATGGAAACAGGTATTATAGGGAGCAGCAGACTAGCTGGGGACCAAAGCCAGAGATGTTAATCAGGTAGCTATCTCCTTAACGTGATAAATCTCAGCAGCTAAGTGAATTCCTAGAAGAGAGAAAGACAGCCTGAAATGAAAACTGCAGGAGAGCAAAAAATCAGGAGAGGAGGATGGAAACCAGACTGGATACTGGCAGTCTGAGGAAGCATGCCTGAATAACAGCACAACCCACGAAGCAGGCCATGGAATCTTTTCACTAAGGGAAAGGAGTTGGAAGCTCAGGAACCAGAGTAGGAGGAGACCTGCACACAAGACTCTCCAGACAGGTCAGGTCCTACTAGCAAAGCTCCTTGTCTCAGAGGGAACTGGAAGGAAATTGGGACCAAAACCCTTGTAACATGGGTGAAGAGGGGGGGAAAAAGCTGCCTGGTAACCAGGTAAGGATCAGGAACTCATTTTCAATAGAAAGCACTATGCCGGATGGCTTTCTGGCAAACAACAAGGAAGAGTTGGTGCACACTAGTTCAAATTCAACAAAATACATCTCAGCTTCTTTTGGTTGAGAAGAGAGGAATATAGCCTGACAGACATCTTTGAAAACGTTCATGTCCTTTAATACTACATATATCTTCAAAATTAGTTTTTCGGCCAGATGGCCATTACACGCAAGGACAGAGCAAACCTCCGTGCAGAACCAGACCTTCAGCTGAAGCAACCCAGTATCTCACCTGATATAAAACAACTATGTTCTGGGAAGCAAGTACACCCTTCTTGTAAGTGGTCCATTAATTTTCTTTGTGCTAAAAAAAATGTTCTGCATTTTTTCTTGACGTAAATTTTGTAAAAAGGGAAGAAAAGTGAATTTTAACTTATATTCAATAATAATTAGTAAAAATTAGGAGGAATTCTAAATTTAAATTAGACAAATTGAACTCAAGCCATTCATAGTTCAGTGGCATACCAAAATATATCAAGAAATTATGATAATTGTTTCTTGTAATTTGACTAACACAGAGAACATTCTTCCTTCTTTTTGATTCCGTCTAAGAAAACAAAATGGTTTAAAAGGATGTTACAATTTAACATTGTAGATTAAGAGTTGATTTTACTATGACTCCAGAAATACTAAAGCCCATTAAAGCCAAACACAAATGAGCATCACAAAAGAATTCTACATATGGCATATTTTTTTTTTTTTTTTTTAAGTGATAAGCAAACCAGTGAAGTTTGGAAACATCTGCTATAAATTACATCTTGCACTGCAGCCACTCTGGCACTATCTGTAGCAAAGTAACACTCAGGACTTTATTTAGTCAGGCCTGAAAGGAAGCCGGGGTATCTTCAATGTCACATTTGAAAGGAGTTTAGCTGCTTTTGAACCTGGCCCTAAAAATGTCCCAGACTCTTGGAAGCAGCAGCAGTCAGTATCTTCCTTGTATACTGCATTGCGGAAGTCATTTGCTCATGGAATACTACAGTTTAACAGCCAGACCAAGAGCCACAAATAAGCAAGGACCTCAAGAGCAGCTATATCTTGCAGCATGCAGATGGAGACAACTGAAGACTAAGCAACACCACGAAATGAGATGTCCTAGACCAGTGATTCTCAACCACTGTGTCGGGACACAAAGGTGTGTCACGAAGAGCTGCCTTCAGCATGTAACTAAAACAGCAGACAATTTATCAAATCAACTTGGTGTCTAGTCAGCAGATCTTCCCATCATTCTGTTGGTGAACTACAGCCTTAAGACACCTTATGGCATGATCTATGAGATGTGAGTCAAATACCAATGAGTAAGGAGGGTGAACCAAGTCCAGGGAGACAACCTCCACACGGGATGATAAAAAGCACTCTGACCCATAAGGTGGAGATGATTTCAAATCTAAAGATAATGACGGTGGCCACACAGAGCTTGAAGAAAACCAGGAGCCAAAGAGGGAAAGCTGAAGTGGCTACATCTTAAACTCTCCCCAAAGGCTTATCTTTATAAAGCTGGTCATGCACCTGGAGGCAGACAAGCTACAACAGAACAGAAACCTGAGCAAGAGCCTATTGTGCTATAGTCTGGCTTGACAGAACTGCATGAACAGTACATCAATTACAGAGGAAAAAATATTTTGGCCGGTTTTCTAACCTAACAACATGATTTTAGGTCAGACAAACTTCCTGATGGCCAAGTTTGTATCCTTCTTATCATTACCCCCACACAAACCCATAGTTCAAGTTTGAAGAGAGAAACCCTTCCTCTGATATAGGTGCATGAGCTGCACTCAGACCAGTGTATACTCGTTAGCATTAAATTGATAGTTATGTCCCATAACAAGGAGCTGAAATTAGTGAAGGACTCGCTTAACATAGGCTGCAAGGTTTGGTCCCAGGAAACTCTTCTGTTCTCTGGAAAAGCTACTTCAGAATTACCCTTAAAATATTATTTGTGCCATTCTGTCCCTATATGTAAATTGAAGATTACCAGTATGGTATTAAAGGTACTTTGCAGGCATGTAAGGGAACAAGGTTCCACAACGGTCACAACCATACTATAGAAAAATGCTGTGATGACAGTCAATATCTTTCTTTTGAAACAAGTCTAGAGTGAAGTTAATTGGTCAAAAAGAAAGTCTCCCCCATATCTCCATAGCTGCCTCTGCGTAAGCCTTGGAGACAGATTTTTAACTCCACTTTGTTGGCACTCGAGTTCGATAATTCCTTCTTTGATCAGTAGGAAATATTCTGCTTACCCAAACAGCCTTTGCAATTTCAAGTGGATACTACAGTTTTCCTCGCTTCCCCCACCTAAGTTATTACTGTGCGTTGTTACTGTGTGTTGTTGAATAGCTGCCATCCTCCACTTCATATGCAGCTGCGTTTCAGTGCTGGGTAAAATGATTTATATGCAAAGATTACGTTAACACACTTGGTATCCAAGGCACAACCTAAAATTCAGGTATTATTGCTAACCAAATGTTCACTCTAAACTGATTTCTTACCTTTCCCCCACTTACTAGCTCAAAGCCATTCCTCAGAAGACAAAGTTAATTAAGAGGTGGCCCAATATCACTAGAACTGAGACTGGGAGCCAGAAGCACTGTTTTTTGTTAATATTTATTAAAAGAGGACTCCTTTTTCAAAAAGATCAACCTAAAAATGACTAGACACGAGAGGACAGAAACTAACACAGAGAGAGAAAACTTAGTTTATGCGGATAAGCTGATGGGTCCCAAATTGATCAGTTCTTTATTAAAAAACAGTTCCTGTGGACAGCTCACTGATAATTAGACAACACTAGACCCCAAATTTATATCTTCCCATAAAAAAACAGGGAAGAGGTTTTCCCAAAACATTAACAGAAGAGCATTGAGGGAGGGATACTGTAATTCTGTTGACTGAGTGAGTGCATGAGATTTAGAAGGGGATTAAAGATTTCTAGTTTTACTGTGAAAGCAGAGTAACATAAAAGGCAAAAATGTTCAGCGTTAATAATGTAGCAAAAAGCTAAAAGAACTCTAGTCATAAAATGGAGTCCCAAGAGAGAGAAATAATAATTATGGCACAATGAATATAGTGCTTCCACTATTAGTGCTATAGTATTAACCTTGCACAATGTCTACCTCATGAGAGTTAAACAGAGTCCTGAGGCACTTTTAAAGACTGACAGATTAATTTATCGCATGAGCTTTTGTGGGAGAAAATTTCCCATCTTCAAAGCATCTGACGAAGTGGGATTTTCTCCCACGAAAGCTCATGCGATACATAAATCTGTTATTCTTTAAAAGTGCCCCAGGACTCTGTTTTTCTGTAGTAGACCAACACGGCTACCCCTCTGGAATTTGACCTCATGAGAATTGGAAATAAAGCATTCTCCATCAAGGGCACTTAACTCTGGAGCAAGACCCCAGAGGAAATGAAGCAACACCAAAACTCAGCCATCGTCAGAAGTTATTAGTCTGCAGCCTGAACTTTCTGCTCATTTGTAGCATTTTACCTATGACTCTAGCCTTGGACAACCCGCTCACCAAAGCTAAACTGGATCCTCTTCCCCAAGTAAAAACCAACAGTGTGTTAAGTACTCAGCTCAGATTGTCGACTGTTGGACTGAAAGAATTGGTGCATCAGGTCCTATTACTTACGGAACAATCCTGAGTTTGACATAAATCATAAAACCTGCTGCAACAGAAATGACTGTCAAATTTAATATTATGTAGGTGCTATATAAAGTGTTGTTATGACAGCCTGCAAATCAAATGATAAAAAATGATTCAGAGGCAGGCAAGGAATCCTAATACCACTTTGGAGTTATGAAATAATTTATGCTATGAAAAACTAAAGGGAAATGAATTATTTTTTACTATATTAGCATGTTCTTCCCCACTATCACCCATCCCAGTATGCAAGTCCTGAAAATATACTGAAAGAAAACTAAGTATAGGACGAGGGACAAGGAAGACAACTGGGAAATTCTGAGTTCTAGATCTCAGCTAGTAATTTAACTGGAGTTTCTGATTTTCTCTACCTAAAATGAGTAAAATGTCTTACTTTTGAGTAATATAGCTAACTGTGAGGACTAATTAATATAACATTTCTATAGCTCTTGGGACATGGATTACACTATTTAAGTCAGGTCTCAACAAAACCCGGGCGCCAGGTCGCCATGGCTCCCAGGGTTTATAGCGTGGTGCCTAGCTCCGCCGCAGAACTGCAGTGGGAGCACCTCCTGGTGCCTAAAACTAGAGTCGTCGGCACCTGCAGTAGCGCTCAGAGGATTCGGAGGCATTTCGACTGCAGGGGGCTCTGCGCTGCTTTGAAAGTGGCAGTGGCGGTTTTGAAGGGGCATCCCATCTCGGCGCTTTAGTTTGAAGCTGGACGCCTAGCTGGGCAGCAATTTTGTTGAGTCCTGATTTAAGTGCTAGTTAGTTATTACATTAGAGGGGGGCCACGTTTTTCCTGTAACTGAGGAAAGGAATTCAGTGATAAAATTAACCTATTTAACTCCCAGTTTAAAAGATGATAAAACACGATGGCAAAACAGGTATTTCAGAAAGTTTGAATTCGAAGTGATTGCACCCAAATGGAATATACACTGATCAAAGTTACTCTAGTCAAGCACTGACATAAGCAATATATCTGACCATTATTAGACTGAGTACATAAATTCAGCACTCCAAACTGCCAACTGCCAGCAGATTAAATAAAGTAAACATTAGATATTTGAGAAATGAGATTGCTGAAAGTAACATTTAACAAAAAGTAGCTATCCCAGGTGAGAAGCAGTTTTAAAAAAAGCACAATAAGCTAAATTTTCGGAACTTGATATATAATTAGGAACATGCTACTCATTTGAAACCTTTTGAAAAGTTTGTCCCTCAACTGCTACTCAAGTTCAACGCAGAAACCTGGGTTTATAAAGTTGCACCTTAACACAAATCTATTAACAAGTAGTACTGAAAATGGACAAAAGCTTTAGTGTATCCTTAAACAAATTTTACTACTAATCTACAGATTACTGGCTTTTAAAAATCTTTGTTTCCCCTCTGCTAATGTTAAGAAAAGTCACAATTCTGCAAATTGTTTCATGTGGTCAGACTTCTGTACATATGCAGCGCCGCACTGAAGTCCATGGGACCCTGCATATGCACAAAGATCTGCCCGCATGAAACAACATGCTGGACTGGGGCCTAAATGAGTTGAAGGAAAGCAATAGCAACACACTACTTATGCTACACTGATGACATTATTTTCGGGATGCATGGAAAGGAGGCCCTTAAAGAATTCCACCAAGATTTTAACAATTTTCACCCCACTATCAACCTCAGCCTAGACCAGGGGTCGGCAACCCCCGGCACACGTGCCAGAGCTAGCACGTGGGCCAAGCCTGAGTGGCACGCAGCACCACTCAGGCTCCCCCGCTGGCTCCGCAAACTGCGCGGCCAGCAGCTGTGGCGCGCTGCTGAGGGCCCCTGCTGGCCCCACCCCCAGCTGGACAGCAGGAGGGGAGGGGAGCAGGACGCATCGCATTGCCCCGGCCAGCTCAGAGCCGTGCCGCTGCCAGCAGAGCAGAGCCGAGCCGAGCCGAGCCGGCCCCAGCCATGACCAGCAAGAGGGCGGGTCGACTTCGCCTGGCCAGAGCCGCCACTGCCAGCAGACGGCCTCCAGTTCCTGGTCCCGGCTCCTGCCAGCAGTGGTGGCTCCAGGTGGGCCGAGCCGACCCGCCCTCTTGCCGGCCACAGCCAGTGCCAGCTCTGCCCTGCTGGCAGCGGCTCAGCTCTGGGCTGGCCAGAGCAACGCGACGTGACCCGCCCCGCTCCTGCCATCCAGCAAGGGGCGGGGCCATCAGCCCCGCACCGCCCCTGCGGGCGGGAGCCGGCCACGGGGCAGGGAACCAGAGGCCGCCTGCCAGCTGATTCCGGCCCAGGCCCTGGCCGGCAGGGCACCTGAAGCCTCGGCCTGGCCCCACCCCCGGCACCTGCTGAGGGTGCGATAGGCGGGCCTGGAACGGGCCAGCAAAGGTTGCCGACCCCTGGCCTAGACCACTCCACACAGGGGATCCACTTTTTGGACACTATAGTACAAATAAGTGATGGACACATAAACACCGCCTTATACCAGAAACCTACTGGCCACTACAGTTACCTACATCCCTCAAGCTTTCATCCAGGAGACACCATAAAATCCACTGTCTACAGCGAAGCCTTAAGATACAACTGCATTTGCTCCGATCCCTCAGACCCACACACACACCTTCAGGATCTCTATCAAGCATTCTTAAAACAACAATACCCACCTGGGTACACCATCATAGATCCTAACCAAACCAGTTACTCCATCAAGGGCTCATCCATCAATGTGATATATCCCATCATGTGCCAACAATGCCCCTCTGCCTTATACACTGCACAGACTGGACTGTCTCAGCATAAAAGATTAAATAGACACTAATCTGACATCAGGAATCGCAACATTCAAAAACCAATAGGAGAACACTTCAATCTCCCTGCTCATTCCCCGAAAGACATCTCCTTTGCAGTACTTAAACAAGTTAATTCTAAATCAAAGCTTCAAAGAGAAACTAAAGAGTTAGAATTCATATGCACTATTAACTTGGGTTTGAATAGAGATATGGGCTGGCTTTCTCATTACAAAAAGTGATTTTCCCCCCTCTCAAGCTCCCAACCTTATGTGTTGTTCCACGCTGTTTGAATCTGAACTTGTTCGATTTGCTGTAATAGTTTGACCTGAACCTGTCACTCACACTTCAATGAACTTATTTTTCCCTCCCATATTATAAGTTTTCCATTTTTCAAGCATCTGACAAAGTGGGATTTCTCCCATGAAAGCTCATGTGATAAATAAATTTGTTAGTCTTTAAAAGTGCCACAGGACTCCTTGTTTGTTTTGCTAACCTAGACTAAGGCCATGTCTACACTAGAAAATTGTTCCGCAATAAATCATTGTAATTATAGCTCAATTGCGCATTCACACTGCGCTCCTTATAACGCAACGGAGTGTCCACACTGTTATCTGCATTTCCATATGAAAGTGCATTGAATTGTGGGCACCTATCCCACCATGCCACTTGTCAGCTTCCCGCACTAGGAACCCTGTGTAGAAGAAAAGGAGTGCTGAGCACTGTGGGTGAATTTACAAGTTCCCATGGGACACTGTTTCCTTGTCATCATTCACTATAGCTACTTACAACTCACGCCCTTTTTCCAACATTGCCCCAGGAAAACAGGGGAAAAAAATCAGAAGTCCCCAGGACTCACAGGAGGGGCAGAGTCCAAGCGGAAGACCAGAGTAGTCAGGCTTGGAATTCTGGGACATTTCCAGAGGCCACTTATTGCAGAAGAAAAGTTCCTCAGTGTTCACACACACTTCATAGTGCAAGAGCTGTTCCACAATAGGTGTTATGACACTTGCACATGGGATATTATTGTTCTGGTATAACAGGGAACTTGTAACGCAACAAGGAGCATTCAGGTGTGTACGATGGGCTTGTTTTTCCGCAATAACATTACTTATTCCGCAATAACTCTCTAGTGTGTACAAGGCCGAACATGGCTACCTTTTGCTTCCAATGTTAAATCTCATGCTTTTAATTATTTTAAAAAACAAGATCACATCATTTGGCAGATGAAGATTTTAATTTGATGAAACAGAGTGATAAAGATTCAATATTAATCAAACTTCTATTCCCCTTAAACTTGAGATGCTCAAAAAACTCAACTCTTCTCAGTTGCAGGAGTGCAGTGAACTTTACAACTTATTTTGAGAGATCTTTGAAAGAGACACTGAACACAGCCCTAAATCAAGCAGACTGTAGGCTCCCATAACAATAGTTGGGAAATAGGGAAGAAAGGAAATCCAGCCGTGTGGTACCTATCCAATAACCCCCCTAACGAGACCAAATCTCCCCTGTTCCCCCAACCAATGAAGGAATGTTCCCGGGCAGCTCTTGGAGACACATTTTTGGAAATATGAAAAAACAGACTGGGCATTTTTGGGTATGGTTTCTTCAAGAGGAAAAAAATCGGATCACAGCAAATATATCTTTTCAGGACTCCCCGGGTAGGGGTGGGTTGATTTAAATAATCAATTTTAACCATATTTTTCATTTGTACTTTGGTTAGTACTCAATAACTATTGTAACATGTTGATTGACCCTTTACACTAAATTTGGTGCTTCTTTTTGATAACCAGGATACACTATACCCATACACATTTAAGTAATTATTAATTATACAGCTTAATTTACATTTATTCAGATTTATAATTTTTACATTTATTACGTTGGAACATGGTGACTGATGCTGACACGTTTCAAAGGGGTAGCTGTGTTAGTCTAGTTCAGCAGAACATACAAGGAATAAGTTCCCCATCTTCAAATGTCTGACAAAGTAGGATTTTCTCCCACGAAAGCTCACGCAATAAATAAATTTGTTAGTCTTTAGAAGTGCCACAGGACTCCTTGTTTGTTTTGGTGAATGATATACTTCTTGTTTACTACATTACTTTTTCCTTGTAATTTGTACCTAGCTCTAGTGGGGTGAAAATACTAAATTTATTAAAATACATAAAACATTTTTATTTTATTAAATTAAACTACTTTAAATGTGTTGGATACATGAGAAAATTTCATCAAAACACTGGTTCATGATACAAAATATTATCAATAGTTAGCATACCAAACTGATGGCTTGTGGTTGCCAAGTGCAGAAATTTTTTTAATAACTAGTGCCTCTCTCAATTTTTCTTCTTAAGTCGGAAGACGAGAACAAACTTCTGCTTTTTCAACTCCCAACTGGTTTCTTAATTTTGAAGTGAACTGGGTGAATGAACTGAAAAGGAGAAAACATTTTTCCTGTTCCTACAGAAGAGCCGACGGCTTAATTTAGGTTCTCAACAAACTCTGCTGCAAACACATACGACTATTACATTCTGGTATTTAAATAGGCTGTAATAAATGTAGGGCTTAACGCAGTTTATCTGTTTCAAAGCTAAGCACACCAGGAGTCCCGGAGCACTTTGGAAGACTAACACATCCATCTGTGGTGGGACCTTTCCTACCTAGTCCAAGTTGGTTTTCTAGCGACTTAAAAGCTGCCCTTTCCATTTTAACAAATCCCTTTTAACCCCGTCTCTCCCGCACGTTGAACCCCCACAGGGGACGTCAGTGCCAGGCAAGGATAGAAACCCCCAATAACTCTGGTCCCTCGCAGCCTCTGGCCGGAGAAAGGCCCTTCCGTCCCGCAGTGGCCATAGCCGGGGCGGGCGGGGCGCTCGGCGCTGCGCACACCCGGGGCGGGCGGGGCGCTCGGCGCTGTGCAGACCCGGGGCGGGCGGGGCGCTCGGCGCTGCGCACACCCGGGACCAGCTACTTGCAGCCCCCGCTCCTCGCCCCGCCCCCATCGCCCCGCGCCGCCATTTTGAGTCGAGCATCGCCGCCGCGGCCCGTCCTGCGCCACACACCAGCTCGCCGGGACCCGCCGAGGCCGGCCCCCCCCCGAGCGTGCGGACCCTACCTCGGCGGCAGCGCCGGAGCTGGCTCGCTCCCGGCCCCCTGCGGCCTGTTCTCCGCTCGCTCGGCGCAGCCCGCTCGGGGCGCCTCAGTCACCAAGCAATGGTCGGCGCTCTCTGCGCATGCGCGAGGCGCCCACAACAGGGTTAGAGGCGCGCGCGCGCGCGTGCAGGAGTCACCCTCCGGAAGCGCGCGAGGAAATGAACGGGGCGCAGCCGCAGAACGGATCCCGCCGCGCGTCGGCGCGACGGGCTACTCAATGCGCTTGCGTCAAGCAGAACGGCAGGTGCTTCGTCCCCGGGAAGGGCTGTGCGTGCGCGCAGGCGCGGAACGGACCGCGCCAAGTCCCCCCACCCATTACCCGAGAGCGGCACACACACGCCCAGCCCGTCTCCTTTTGCGCCTGCGCGATAGCAGCACTGACTGCAACAAGCGAGCTAAGGGCACACGCGTGCCCACTCGCCCCGGGGCATGATGGGAAGCTGGTCCCCATTATATAAGGGGCGGTGCAGCTGTGGGCGCTGGTCTTCCCGTGCTGGGGCAGGGGGGTGAGCTGAGTGCCCGTGGTTTATTGGGCCTTTGTCTTGCTGGTTCCCTTGTCTATGTAGGCCCATGTCCCAGGGGCCTTTTCCTGTCTTCTGCCCACCCTCCACCTCCCTTTGTTCTGGAGGAGTTGTCTTCGCTGCCTCCCCTTCCCTGGACTGAAACCTGCCTCTGTTACCTGTTCCCCTCACTTCCTTCCTCAGCCCCCTGCCAGGCTGCTTGAGACTAGGATCTTGGCCTGCAATGTCAGAGCCATGCATGGCTGCTTCGTGCCTGGCAGCCAGAGGTGACTTTAGAGGCCCCGTGGTCTGACACACAGAGGGAGACTGTGTCTCCTTCTTCCACCTGAGTCCTTGCGTGTGGACCGCAGTGCTGGTGCAGAGGAAGATGAGGCTGCTAGTAGGTGATGTGTACAGGGCAATTGCTGTTGCTGCAGGATCCCAGAATACAGCAGTGGTGACTGGTAACCCTGTTCCTTGAGTTTCTTCTCATGAAAGCAATGATAGGTGTAATCTAAAGAACCATGCCCCCTTACCACAGGTGGTGCAGGGAAGTTCCTGAGTTGGGGGGCATACCTGTGTGCTCCAGACTCTCTCCTTGATTCCCAATGACAGCCTGACTTGAAAAAAAAAAACCCTTTATGTACGGTGAAAACGTGAACAAAAGTTCTTTTAAGAGCATTCATGTTCTCTCTGAAAAGACCATAATGTCTGTCATCATCGAACTTTCAGCAGGCTATAAAAATGGCTTCTAACAATGATAAACACATTATCCAAATCATGCACAATATAGATGAATCAGAAGAGGGTTTCTTGAAACCACAGAGCACACCCAAATACTATCATGGGCCCTACAGCTTGCTGGCATTGGCCTTATTCCATTGAACCTCATTTGGGTTGGTCAAGGCTTGCCAGGACAGGGGCAGGCTGCCTTTTGCTTGTAAAACTGGTTCCAGAACAGGTTTGTCAAGCACGGTGCTGCCTGCACAGACTCTGAAAGAGCCAGAAGGTGCAGATAGAGGGTTTTGACCTCTTACTTTAAAAACACAAAAAGATGATGCCTTTTTATATGGTACATGTGCAAGTGGTGACTAATACACATTGTATCAAGTTTAATAAATACCAGTGTCAATTATGGTAACAATGTTTAATAAATGACTTGTCACTGATCCTGAATCCCGCCCACTTGTGTGTGCTTCTAATGGAGCGTCTTAATCCTTTTTTATTGCAATATTTTATTTAGTGGTTTCCAAACTGCTCCCTGTACCTTAACACCTGGACATGTTACAGGGCGTCAAAGCAAATACAAAATTGGGTTTTCAAATAAGATGCTACAGAGCTTGCTACAAAAATAGCTCAGAGTTAATGAAAGCTTATAGAGATAGATAAATCTTATACTGCTCGCTCAGGCTCAGGCCCTGCTTGAAATGGGCCAGTTTCAAATGGCAGGGGATTTCTGCTGAAGATGTCCTAGCATGGTTCCCAGAGCAGCTGGCCTCTGGAATTAATAAAACATATCAAACTGGATGGCAGGGGATATTGTTGGGGCTTAAAAAATAATGAAAAGAAGGCAATTTTTCAGTTCACCCAATACTAAACCATTTACAGATTCTCATTAAAACTTGAGCTGAACCCAAAAGCTAGCATGCAACGAATGCACTGCAGAGAACCCTTGAAATGCAGAACATTAGGTATGTTTTTATATAATCAGACTAAGAAATACAGTCTGAGAGAGGCTGAATTATATATCACCTTATGCCAGCGAATGATTCTCCACTAGGCACCCTCTCATTTCTGGCTACTGTGGGCTAGTCTACACTACACAGGCTTTGCTGTTCCAGAAGTCTGGTTCAGCTGAGCCCCCTAGTGTAGACACAGCATATGCCAGCAGAGTAACACACCACCTGCCTAACAGAATTAGCTAAGCTGCATGAAGTGGTGTTGTATCCAGGATATTAGGGAAACAAGGCGGCGGATGAGGTAATACCTTTTACTGAAGCAACTTGGTGTTGTGAGCTTTCTAGCTTACAAAAGCTTGTCTCTCTCACCAACAGAAGTGGGTGCAAATAAGAGAGAATCTAATTAGCTAAGTGGACACAAGCTCCGTTCTAGCAGAACAGCTCTCTCTACTGGGGGTTTGGCTGGCATAGCCAGGGCTGGATTAACAAAGGGGCTATAGCAGCTGGGGTCCCAAGATCCAGCCCCTATGGCCCCTGTCACATCCTCCCCACCACCACCCCAGTCAGCCTCTACAGTGCCAGAGAGCAGAGAGCCTGGGGCCCTGGACCAGAGTCATTCCCACTCCGCCCCTGGGCCAGCCGGTCTGCCCCCAGAGGCAGGACAGACCGGCCCTGTTCACTCCATTCTAGCCAGCGGCGGGGCTGGGCCACGGTGGCGGGGGCTGACAGCGCCCCAGGCTGGGGCGGAGGCACAGCCCAGGGCCCTGAGGGCCCTCGATCCAGGCCTGGGCATAGCTGTGTGGTTGTTTTTTTTTCACAGCACTGGCCAGTTTAGCTATGCTGATAAAACTTCGTAAGTACATACCTGGCTTCAGTAAGATCACCTGGCTGGCAACTTATCAAGTTTCTACAGCCCTTACACTGTAATTGTCAAAAGCCCCCAGTATTCAGAGCTTTCAGCTAGCCTGAATTGAAATATATAAATTACTGTTTAACTTGACAGCCCCTGGAACATTTCCTCTTTGTTCCCCTGCTTTCACCAGTGCAGTGCTGTGGTGTACTTGGCTAGTATATGATGAACAGTACTGCTTCACTGATGCAGTGCTGTCATCCTGAGTCTGCAGGCAGCATGAAAGGTATGAATCCCATTCAGCTCAGCGGCATGTTTACTTATACCATGTGTTGGAGAATGCTGTGGTACATAATGGATCATTTGTATGATAATGATTTGTACCTGCATTCTATAATACTCTTAACGAATTCATAGCCACTTCAACTTTCCTGCTTGCCACTCTAAGCTTCCTGCCAGCAGCAGCAGCAGAACTCAGATCTTTGTGCTCCAACTGAAACATTAATTCATCTTTTCAAATTTCTCACAGGTAACTTTTTGCAATAAAGTTACAGTTTAAACTGTAATTCAAGAACCAAATTCACATCTCTGCCTACCAGCATACAACCCCCAAGTCCAAGTGATCATCAGGATCAATACAATGTTTTCCCCTAAAGCTGGCTGAAGTCAGTCATCCCTCCCATCCCCATCAGTATATTTGAAAACCAGGTTTTGTAATTTAGAAAATTTATTTTTAAAAAATCTTGACAAAATTTCAATTGGAATTTTTTTTTGTTTGTTTCATGGGGTTGGGGGGGGGGATCCTACTGTCTTATCTTTAGGAAAGGAATAGATAATAAGACAGAAAATATCATAAGGCCACTATCTAAGTCCATGGCACTCTTCACCTTGAATACTGCATGCGGTTCTGGTCGCCCTAGCTCAAAAAAGATATACTAGACTTGGAAAAGGTGCTGAGAAGGGCAACAAAAGTGATTAGGGGTAAGACCAGCTTCCATACAAGGAAATTAAAAAGACTGGGAGCTTTCATCTTCGAAAAGTGAGGACGAAGGGGTTGGAAATATGACAGAGGGTTATAAAATCATGGATGGTATGGGGAAAGTGAATAGGGAAGTATTATTTACCGCTCCATATAACAGAAAAACTAGGGGTTACCAGATGAAATTAATAGGTAGCTGTGGGGATTTATTCAGCATACGCAGACATGATGACACTGTAATTGGAAGATCACAGCCAGGTCGGACAAGGATACTTCAGGCTGCAATGGCATACTGCCACATATTTTCACACCGGCCTTGGCGTTTCAGTGTCTGGATTTCTGTGAGAATTTACTGATAGTGAGGAGTAAGAAGAGCAGTAAACACAATTATAAATCTAGGGGTTATCTAACCAATGGCTTACAGGTTTGTTTTATATAATTATATATGCACCAATTAACTGCCTTGTCATAGTTGGTGGTGGGACTATGGAAATGTATAAAAATCTTTACTTATGTATCAATAAACGATGCTTGCTTGCAATCATATTGGTTGTTACGCTTGGTCCAGACCCGCATGAACCCGACAGGTAGCTAGTTTAAAACAAACATAAGGAGCCACTTCAGACAATACGTGGTCAACCTCTGGAACTCATTGTCAGGGAACATTGTGAAGGTCAAAGATATAACTGGGCTCAAAAAAAGAATTAGGTAAGTTCCTGGAGGATAGCTCTTTGAACAGCTATTAGCCAATTGCCAGGGATGTAACCCCACACTCAAGGGTGCCAACAAGCAATGGATCAGTTGATAATTGCTCTAATGTAATCTGTTCATTTCCTCTGAAGTGCCTTGCACCAGTCACTATCAGAAGACAGGATACTGAGCTAGATGGATCATTGGTCTGCCCCAATATGGCTTTTCTTACCTTTTAAAATATGTTTTCTTAAGGATGTAGAAGGGTAAAAAGGCGAAACAAAAAAGGGGAAAGGCACTCTCAAATTTTCCCATTCCCAGGAGAAAAATGTTGAAAAAAGATTACTGTCACTCACTTAAACTGAAAAAAGATTAAGTGAAAGTGTTACTTTGTAAAAAGTAAGTTATTTCCTTTCACTATTAAAAGTTTTTTCCCCTCTCTCCTCCCAAGTTTCCTAGAAGAAAAAGGGGAGAGGGGACAGAGAAGGCAGGCATTTCCACACAATTTTGAAACAAAAATTTATAAACCCAAAATCTCAAATACTGAAAAATGTCATTTCTGCTGTTTTGTTGAAATTTTAAAAACTGCATCAGAACAAATTTACATGAAAAACTTAGTTTACAGCTAAATTCCATTTTTCATGGAAAACTTTATTTAAAAAAAAAAAGATTCAGTAAGCTCTGGTTTGCGGGTCCTGACCCTTACCATAGAATCATAGAATAATAGGGTTGGAAGGGACCTCTCGAGGTCATCTAGTCCAACCCCTGCTAAAAAGCAGGACCATCTTTGCTATCATCTTTGCTCCACCGGGGTGTAGACAGAGATGCACCAGAGCTGTTCTTCCCAGATCAATCCTTCCCCAGGCTCTGTTGCTTGGTGGCATTTACAGGGCCCCATGGAGAACTGATCTCCACTGCTTGCAGAACACCTTGTGCAAGTTCCTCATGTATCCAGGCCACTCACCTGCATGCAGGATGACCAAACTGTGCCCTGCAGCTGCAAAACCGAGCAAGATTTAGCACCCAGAAAAATCCCCTCCCTCCAGTTTTGAGCGTTTTCCATTTGGCTATGGAAACCCGCTCTTTTCATCTAATTGCCTGCCTTTCTGGAACAGCAGCAGGATTTGAATGGCTGAGTCACCCTAATGATAGGGTAGTTACCAGTCCCTTATTACAAGGGACATCCCTTATTTTCTCATCTCAGTATAAAAAGATGAGGAGTTGCTGAGTGCCACAAAAAGCAGCAAGAACACCCCTGGTAAATGTAGGTGAGTACTGCTTATTAATTATTATTATTATTGTTGTTGTTATTAATAAAATAATAATAATATCAGGAAGAGGGGTGGGGAGGAGATGCTAAGAAAGCAGTGCCTTATTTTTGAAGTACAGTGTTGACCTACCAAGCAAGGGGTTAGGGCTCATGTAAACGCAGCAACCATAGGGTGCATCTACACGGGTATAAAAGACCCCGGGCTGGGCCAGGTCAGCCGACTGGCATAACAGACTTGGGCCTCTTCAACACCAGGGGGCCGTAGGGGTCATTTGTCAAGTGTGGCCGCAAGGGTTTGAAGGGCCAAAAATCCAACGTCAGAAGAGACTTGATGCACCCACGTAATATGAGGTCTGCCTCTGGGCTGCCTCCACTCCTTGGTTGGTGACGTTTTCTCCCGGATGTTACGAGCCACCCAGAGAATGGTGTTTGCCTGAACACCTTGCGACATTCTGGTGACGTGTCCGAAAGATGCTGGCTGTGGGCAGTGGCCCCAGGAGTCTGCAGACTGGAGCAACTGTAAATGTTTGTGTTACGAATGAAGTCAGGTCTCTTGTCGCCCAGAGTCTGACAGTTGCATTTTGTGTGGCAAGCGTCGCTTTGCCCAATCTGATTGGCATGTTTTGCAACACACAGCAATAGAGAGAGGGACCTGTTGCAGGGTCCCCCAGGAGCCAATGCACAAGTTGGGTTGGAGAGGTAAGGAGCAGTTTGTTCAGTTACAGCATCTGAGTCGCTCATTGCCTCCGGTTCCGGACTGCCGGAGTGCACCCCGAGTATTCCACCCTTACAGCATGTATTCCCTTTGTTCTCTTCCCAAATCTCTGCCTTTCCGATTTGGGTGAATGCCTTCCTCGCTTGTTTGACTTAGCCCCCACCCTACCTCCTATTCCCCTAACAAGACCACAGGCCCTTCTTAAGCTGGGGTGTGCAACCTCTATTGGCTCCTGGTGTATCTTTACCAGCCTTGGCGGGGAGAGTCTTTGACATCCGGTTTTACCACATTTCCCAGTTTTGAGCCATTTCCTTACTTAGTCATGTGCTTATCTAATGCCCCAACCCAGAGCTCTCCTTATATGGTGGCAGCTGTTCTAGGGGTAGGAAGTGAGGAGCGGCAAGCAGAATAGGGAACTGGTAGGGAGACCTACTTAACTGCTAATTGTTCAGGCAGCTTGATGTGGCCGGCCTATGAGATGCACTTGCCTCCTTTGGCTAAGCTGGGGGTTTCTGTGGAGAACAGCTAAGGCCCCTTTGGCCTGGATCCTGCCCCTAGCTCCCTGTAGGTCTGGCCCAGTGCTGAGCCCATCTCTTTTCCCGCACCCAGGTACAGCTCTGCTGCCCTGCCGAGATGATGGGCACTGGTTTAGACCTTGTGCACCCCAAGGTCCCAGAGTTCAGGCTCCAACCTGAGCCTGAATATCTACACTGCCTTTGACAGCGCCACAAGCCTCCTGACTCCAGGTCAGCTGAGCCAGGCAGTCTATTGCGGAGCAGAAGTACGGAGCCAAAGCAAGACATGAGAGCTTTCTCCCAGCAGATGGTGCTTATGAGCTTGGAGATGCTCAGCAGATACAAGCACGAGGCGTATTGAACTACAGCAGGATTCTGTGGCAACAATCTCTTTGTATCTCTAAGCAAAGACAAAATGAGGCGCAATCCCATATACTTTTGTTTTTCCTGATTTATCTCCAAGTGGATGCTCCATGGGACTAAGACTGGACATATTCCCAGACTGTAAGGCAGGCACCTGGGACCTCCTTTCTCTCTGTGCCTAGCCGTCTCTCTCTCTGTCTCTGGCCCCTCTCGGACGGGGCAGGCGAAACCTTTTCCTAGGTCACCAGGATGGGGAGGGGGGACTCAGGGTAGGTAGGTGCTTCTGGCGGGGTTCCAGAAGGGGGAAGTCAGGGGGACGCAGGCCCACCCGACTTCACTGCATCCCAGCCCAGGTCCCTATCCGTGGCAGAGGGGTCCACCACGGAGCCAGCCGGGTCCCCACCACAACACACCAGCTCAGTCCCTGGCCTAACCGACTCCGGATTGGTCTCCAAGTCCCCTGGGCCACTTCCTGCCCCCACCCCTGATGGTACATGCTCCGGGCTCCCATCCTTGGTGTTCTCAGGGTGGCCGCCCAGAAGGAGGTTACAAAACCCCTTGGCGTTGGTGGGGGGCAGCAGGTTTGGCAGCTCGGCAGAGTCGTCGGTGGAGGGCAATTCCTCCAGGTCACAGCCCGCTGGCGTAAGACCGTCCTTGCTGGCAAGAGGAAGCTCTTCCAGGTCTCAGGTAGCCGACTGGAGGCCTGGGTCTGGAGGCTCGTCTGTCTTCTGGGGGATTGGCAGCTCCAGGAAATCCTCTGGGTTCCCCCTGCGGGGCAGCAGCCACCGACCGGCCATCCCAGATGGGTCCAGTGGACCGTCAGGGCCCCAGGCAGATTCTCGGCTGGGCAGTGGTCAGGCTGGTGCTGTGAAGGGAGCAGAGGGACACCCTTCCCCTTCGGCTGCCTACCCTCAACTAAGCACCGGGCTTCCCTTTTATACTTCCTGCCCCCCCTCCCCCCCACTTCCGGCCTGACGGACAGGCTGCCTCTGGCTCCGCCCACCTAGGGGCGGGTTGGCCCTGGCTGTCTGTCTCTGAGGGAGGCCACACTCCTTCACTCCGCAGACCAACATCCCTCTCTCACATTGCCACTTGCGCCAGCTGGGATACTGCAAGCGCTATCGTTACGTACCTATTGCCCAAGGACCTTACGTACATTTTTACCACATCAAGCTTCAAAACCACACATAAGAACATAAGAAAGGCTATTCTGAGACCTCCTAACTGTAATCTCCACTTCATGCGTCTGACGAAGTGGGTCGCAGCCCACGAAAGCTTATGCCCGAAGAAATCTGTTAGTCTTTAAGGTGCCTGAATAAACATGCTCAGAGCAGGGATTTACCACCCCTCCCCCATGAGAAAAAACAAGCCCCATACCTGAAAATCCTTGTTTTTAATAAATAATGAAGCCAATCTGGTGGTTTGCAGGGTGAACATGATATTCCCAGCTCATTCCTTCCAATAGAGCCAAGCAAAATGCCTCCGGCCCCAAGTGACACAGAGAGTCACTGGCATCTAGGGACTGTGTCCAGAAACAGATGCAAGGCTGTGGCTGGGACAATAAAAACACTTAGGCCATATTTAAAATTCCATCTGTCTACCACTCGAGTGGATTCTATGTCAGGGAAGATATTGTTGTGATTCTGTGGGCTTAATTCAGGGCTCTCTGGCCTTTACAAACCTCACTGGGCCGCCCTCCCCCATTTATGCTCCCGAAAGAATCTCCTACCCTGCCAACGCATTTGACCCATTCACTGGCCCTGCTTCTAATTTAACTGTGTGAAGACTCAGGCAGCAGAAATCCCCGGTATATAACAGGAACAGAGAACTGTGGCTTAAATTCTAGAGTATGGTTCCCAATTCATTTTTAATAGGGGGCTGAAGACCTTGACTATAGGGCCTGACTAGAATGCTCCATCTTAAACTGAGAGCAAGCAATGGTGTGTTAAGCTACGTAATTGGTCTCTCTGTTTTGTCTGTTCTGTCTATTGAAATCTTGATTTAGGGGTCAGGGCAGTGCAGCCTGTCAGAGGAACACACACTGTGCTCTCCCCTGGAGACCTTGCTTTGGTTCTTTCTTGCTTTCTCTTTTGTCTCTTTGCCCTTTACACAGTAAGAATGTGAAGCATCCACCCAAGCACAGCGGGGTCCCAGCTCACCCTGGTTACTAACGCTACACAAACTGGTTGGGCCGAGCTACATGCACACCGTTCTTCTGATCGGCTGCTGGGGGCTTCTAAAATACAGGACATAATGAGGACCAGGAGAGGGCTCCAAACTATTTAAAGGGATCCTACCCTATTCCTATACACTACATTCTTCTTCATCTGAAATAAAAGCCAGCTCCTCTTATTTGGCCCCTATACATTGGAAACCGTATCATAAATCACTGCTCAGCTCAAGATAGAACTTCTCTGGGTGGGGTCTGTCACAGAGTTGTTCCCCATCACAGACCACCTAAACCCATCCTGATTTTAACGGGACAGCCCTATATCCAGCCAGCAATTCTTGTGGCCTCATGCCTGAGAGACGCTACAGACGCCATCTTGTAGAGAAGTGATGACTTGCCATGTGATCGGCTTACCTATGGTGGTAGAGACGTGCATGTGCTGTACGGGGAGAATAAAGACACAGTCCCCACCTCAAACCTCAGTGTAATTAAAGGTGAGACATGATGAGCGAATGTAACACACAAGCAGAGGGAGGATGGAGGATTATGGTAAAAGACACAGGGTGACATTGGAACGATGGTTTCCCAAGGCCCACGTTTTGTGGAGGTAATACTGCGATAATCAAGCTGGGTAGCCTGCCATGGATCTATCTGTCACAGGATCTAGGCACTGACTCTGCAATATAAAACACACTGAGGACTGCCTAGGAAGCTAGCTAATCATCCTGGGAGCCCAGTGCCGGATTTTCTCCCGCTCTGGATCTTTGACGAACGCTCCCTTGCGGAGGTGAGGTGGCAAAGAGCCCTGAAGATGGAAGGACTCTGTGATCTACCTAATTCAGCCGTGCTGATAAAGGCATCTGAACCGCTCACCCACCTTACAGTGTTCTAAACACGCTCTGTGGAGTCAGATGGGCAGCTGAAGGAAGAGCTGTGCTCGGGGTGCAGCAAACGTTAAAATGTGTAAGAACAGGATGGAGAATAAGACAGAAAATATTATGGTGGCATTATAGTAATCAATGGGGCACTGCTAGATGCAGTCTTCGTTCCCCTTTCTCCAGCAGGGCAGAATTAAAGAGTGTTCCAAGACAGGCAATGAGGAAGATAAACAGTTCAGGACACATTTCATATGACGAGACATTGACAAGATTTGGACGGTTTATATTAGAACAGGGATAAGAGAAAGAACTTGATAATCTTATGTAAAATAATAACTGGTCTAAAGGAGGCAGATCAGAAGTTTCTGTTCTCCCTGGTTCACAACAGAGGAACAAGGGCCAGGGCCACGTGATGAAATCAAAAGGTGGGAAACTTAACATTAATCAACAGAAATACTTTTCCACACAACATTTCATCAACCTGTGGAACTCATTGCCACATGTTGCCATCAGACTCGAAGATGGTTTGGACTCTTATAGGGTTAACTCTGGCTATTCTTGTTACCTTAGTTAATGCTTAAAACCAAGACCTTGGGAAGGGAGATGACACTTCATGCTTCCAGGGTGAAGCCAGTCTCCAGCTAGTGGCAATTAGGATGAGACATTCATGGTGGCAGATTTTCCCACGTCTGCTGGCGGCAGGGTTTTTACACCTTCCTCTGCAGCATCTGCCATTGGAGTGGCCAAAGTGGGGCTCTTTTACAATTAAAGTGCAGCTTGTAGACCCCTATACACCCCTACTCCCCCATTCTCCAGCTAGCAGACTAGGGTAGGGAGTTTGGGGCTTCAGCCCCATAATGGGGCAATGGGGCTAGGGACTTCTGCCCCATGAAAGGCACCTGGCAGGGCTCAGGGCTTCTGCCCCATGGAGCGTGCCTGTCAGGGCTTTGGCACTTCGGGGAGGGGGGCGGTTTCAGGCCTTCTGGCCCATGGGAGGTACCTGCCAGGGGTCAGGGCTTCAGCAGATGCACCCCAAAGGGCAGTAGCCCTGAGTCCCACCACAGGGCTGAAGCTCTAAAGCCCAACAGTTGCACCCTGGCTCTCAAACTTCTGAAGACTGTTGTGTGTGGCTCAGAGCGTCAGTAAGTTTAGTCACCCCGGTATATACCTTCAATAAACATCTGCATCTGGGTATGTAGGCCTGCACTCAGCTCCCACTGAATTCAACAGCAAGACTCCCATTGATTTCAGTGGGAACTGGGTCTGACTCACCATGTGCAGGTCTGTGACATAGTTGAGACTGGTGACAGAATAAGATAAAGAAAGGTAATGTTCAGAAATCAATAGGAGAACAGTTCAATCTACCTGGACGTTCTGTAACAGACATGCTAGTTACAGGACTCCAGCACAAAACTTCAAAACCAGACTGCAGCATGAAACTGCAGAGCTGCAATTCATATGCAAACTCCTCACCTTCACACAGGTCTGAGTAGGGCCGTGGACTGGCAAACTCCCTACACAAGGTCATTTCCCCTCTGTTAACATTCTCCGCTATTGCTGTTCCAGGCCTCCATCCACACTGGTTGAATGAAAACCACGTGTTTGCTTTGCTGAGCGAGGCTAGCAGACAGCCCCGCTGGAACTGTTTTACTTGGCTTTGGGACCCCCCCTTCTCTGTCAGTGTATATACACCTAATGTGCTACATTTTCCCTCTCATGCATCTGACGAAGTGGGTTTGTGCCCACGAAAGCTCGTGCGATAATTAAACGTGTTAGTCTTTAAAAGAGCCACAAGACTCCTTGTTTGTTTTACAGCAGTCAGGGTAATTCTCAGAGCATTTCCACTCCTCCGCAGCCCTGGGGCCATGGCATTAACTTGGAGATCCGTCTAATAAACTCGTTTCCCCACCACCACCGCCACCCGGAACAGCCCAGTAATGTCAGCGGTAATGGAGCACATGCCACACCTTGCAGGAGATGTTCAGGATTGGACTCTCTGTGAGGTCTGTTACGCTTCTCCCCTGGCCAGCAGCTATTTTTAGCTGGCTTATTGCAGTGCGGTACTCTCCGCCATAAATGGAGCAGTCAGGCAGCTCGTAGGTTCAGAGTTAATTTGTCCCTCGGGTGCAGAGTTTCAGACAGTTACAGACTGCTTGCAGGGTGAGAGGGGGGCATGGATGGGGGCTATCACCTTCCCAGAGCAGCATGCTCCTATTTCAACTTCTTTCAAACAGAATCCTCCTGCTCCAACGCCAAGCCTTGGCAGCTCTGAACTTCCCAGCGTGCACCTCTCCTGGCCAGCACATGACTCACGTTTAGGAGCCTGGACATGCCCTGATGTTTTTCCCTCTCTCTCTGCCTCCCACTTTCTCATTCCACCAACCCAATTTGTTTCCTGTTCCAAAGAGAGCAACCGGCATGCCCGGGGGACGAGGCCAAGGTTAAAAATAGCGCAGTGCTCCTGTCCAAGGGAGCTGGGATTCTCTAGTATTTATACTGTCAGTTTCTCAGACTGATGCTCTCAGGGCCTGGCATCAGCAGGGCAAAGGACAATTAGAGTCACAGATAATTAGCCAGTGGGAAGAAGGGCGGTCCAGTAATTAGGGTACGAGCTTGGGACCTGGGATCAAATCCCTGCTTTGCAACAGACTCTCCCTGTGTGACACCGAGCAAGTCACTTAACCTCTCTGATCCTCAGTTCCTCTTCTGTACAATGGGGATAATAGCATGCCTGCTTCCCAGGGGCCTGTGAGGAGAAACACATCAACAGAGTGTGAGGTGCTCAGATGTAATTGATAGGGGCCAGGCAGGTACCTGAGATACAGACTGACTAAGGAAATCTCCTCTTTCCCCAAATAGTGGAAAGAATTCTACAACCTGAAATCATCTCCCCCACCATTGAAATTCAATCACCTCTGGGTTGAAAGACAGCAGCTGGTCTACAGAGCACAACAGGTCAGCAAAGACAGGCAAGAGCATAGTTTCTAGCTGACACTTCAAAGGGGTTTTAGGGAGGTAAAAGGGAGTTCCCCTAATGGGGAGCTGATCTGGATGGCAGGGTTAGCAAGCCTGCTCTTGCGAATAGCGTCAGGGGATTGCTGGTGACCAAGCCGATGGCCAAATTGGTTAGTCTTTGAGGTGCCGCAAGGCTCCTTGTTTGTTTTCACTGTCAGATGGCTCTCCCACGTGGTGGGTAGCCTTCGCCCGCAAGCGCTGGTGAGATCCCATGCCAAAGTGGCCCAAAGTTGGGTGTCAAGTGGGGTGCTGTATTGGTGGCCTGTGATATCCAGGAAACCGGACTAGATGATCGGATGGTCCCTTTTGGCCTTAAATGCCATTGAGCTGCTTCTGGTGCTGTGCACTGGTTTTGATGGTCTCAGCACAACGCCAACCATTCTTCTGAGATGGGGGCTAGGGAGAGGGAAGAGCAGCTACAGCAAAACTGCCCATCCTGGTTCCCAGTTCCTTGATCTAATCCCTCGAGCACTCTGCTTCCCTGTCCGGTTCTGTTAGTCACTGGGCCAGAATCTGATCTTAGACTTGTGTGTTTCAGGAGTAACTCCACTGATATCCCTGGAGGTGTAAAATTGGTGTAAAGGAGAACAAAGTCAGGTCCAAGCGGAGCAGCAGCATTCAGGATCAGTGCCCCTAACCATCTCAGCCCAAGAACCTCTCCCCTCCCCGAAGGGAACGCACACGATCAGCCCTTCCAGTCTATGAAAACACACAGGGGAGGAAGGCCAGAAACAGAGGCTCTTTAAGCCCAAGACAGCTGGCCAGGATTCCAGGCAACCCGGGAAGAAGACTGGAGGACACCGCATGGTGAGTTCCCAGCAGCACGAAGGGGCGTACAGCATTCCTTTAGCTCTCAGTGGGTTCTGTGTAAGGCACGGACTGGGAATGACTCCATAATTTAGGCGGGACTGAGAGTTGCACAGAAGCGGAGCTCTCCCTGCCACACACTTTGATGACCCAGTTAAGAGTCTCAGTTACTGCTGCATTATTCCAGTGTAGTGGGGCTGCCCGGGCGTAAAACTGCGGTAACGCAAGTGTGAATCGGGGCCTTGTGGTCAGACTTCCAGAAGAGCCCAGCAATTGGGTGCAGGCTGGGTCTGATGCCCTGCAAGCTGGTAAGATAGCTCTTTGGGGTGTGCACCTGAGTGTACTCACCAGCCACAGTTCTGGGCACTGCTCATTATCATTGATTTGCATTACTATTGGATCTCAGAGCCAGGCCTCCATTGTGCTAGGCGCTGTACAAACGGCAAGAAGCTGGTCCTGCCCAAAGCCTTTACTGTGAAGGAAGAGAGCTGGTTTTGCACCAAAGACTACAGTGGATAAAAAAAGAGTAATGAGTTTCCCTGAAACAGCTTGCACTGTGCAGGTTTGGAAAAGGAACCATTTTTCTTTACACAACGTTTTTTCCTCCAATTTTTTATTGAAAATCTCTGGGTTTGAGAATTTTCAGGTTCCCCCCCTCCCCACTCCATTTTACCAATGAAAAGGAGGGAAAATATTGGGAAAGGAAAAAAGAAACCTGAACGTGTTTTATTGGAGGGGGGGGGTGAAAAAAGAACTGAAATTTGGGGGCAGGGGGAGAAAACACCTTAAAAGTCAGTTTGTGTAAAAGGGGCCATTTTGAATAACAACAACAAAAATCTATTTTTGATGGCTCTATCTAGGACACATATTCACAGTGCTTCAGAGAACTCAGGGAAGACCCCAAACCTTATACAGCCAGAGGCTTGAATAATTGTGGCAATCCCTGATTAGAGGGCCAGCCAGCCTGAGCTGAGAGTGTGTTCATCAGTATAACCCAGGACTCGACAAAATTGGCTCCCAGCTAGGTGCCAGCAGTTATATTTTTTGGTCACCAGAGGGCGATCCTCTGGTGTATTTCCACAGCAGAGCTAGGAGCCAGGCTGCAAACCCTGATTGCTGTGGTGCCCTGGCACCCGGGTTTGGTCGAGCCCTGGTATAAGCCTTCCCAGAGTTCAGTGGGGTTTGGTAAAGGGGCTGTTCTGCTGTTCTCTTGTCCCACAACGCCCTGCGAAGAGGTCGGACTACTCCTTCTTCCCCCTGGGTGAGGTGGAAGGTTTCATGTGCCTCTCCCCCGGGGGAAGAGCTGAATTTGGTCCACGCGTAACAACTTCTCTCTACCTTAGTCTTCCCCGTGGACAGCTGGGCCTTCCCTCCTGAGCTGGCTCTGGCAGGGGAACTCTGCTTTCAATGCCAGGAGGCTTCCCCAGCTGGAATGGCCCATGCAGAACGTGCTGGGCTCTCATGCAGCTGTATGGCCTGCAGGATGGGAGCCTGCAGAGGGCTCCTCTAGCTCGGGGGAAGAGCTCAGTGCTGAGCCACAGTCTCGCAGGTCCCCAGCTGTGTCCCAGGGGTAGGTTGGCGTGTCGCTGAGTGCCCGGGGGGCAGGGGAATGAATGGCAGCGAGGCCCTCGGCTCCACCCGCATGGCAGGGAACTGTGACCTACCCAGACACAAGAGCAGCCTGCATCGGTCACTGCTTGTAACCTCCACTCACCCTGGGCTGAGGGCACTGCTCAGCTGGCGCCCTCGGGGCTGGGCTGACACAGGCTTGGGGAAGCTGGGCTGGGCTAGGAATGGCAGTGATTGCAGAAATGGGAAGGGAGGTGGGATTTGAACCTGCTCTCCTGCAGCGTGGCCCTTCCATGGGTCTGGAGTTATACACCTATGGGAAGCAGGCTCCCTTTCACAGCATCCTCCTCCTCCAGGCCCCTGGGGATCCCCAAGGGGCTGCTGGCTGCCTGCCCCTCCCCTCCAGCACTGAGGGGCTCTGGAGCAGCTGGGAGCAGGGATTTGAGAAGAGGGCATCCTGGCTGGGCTCCACACAACTGTGGGGAGGGTGGAAGCCGGGAACACCAGCCCTCCACGCCACAACCTTGTCCTCTGCAGGGCAGATCTCGGGATGCATGTCGCTTCGGAGGGCGAAGCCGCGGCTGAGATCCTGCCTGCACCGGAGCCCCAGTGAGGATGGTTTGACTCAAAGGCTGTAACCCCCATCAGCCCTGGGTATCCCCAGGATGGTTCCTGATGTAACAGCATCATCCATGGGGCCCAGACTAAGCAGTCACTCGCTCTGGCAAGCAGAGAAGGCGGCTGGAGGGGAACAGATTCAGGCGGGTAGATACTCCAGCAGTGGGTGCTATAGGAAACAGACAAGTATTCACCGAGCCAGATTCCCTTCCCGTTACCGGTCTGGGGGCTCTCATTGTGTCCCTTTCCCTTAGGGACAGGGGGTCTGCCCCCTCTACTGCGGGAGGGAGCGGCATTTACTGTCCGAGAGGAAAAGGCAGCTGGCCAGAGAGCTCCACACCCTTTGCCTTTACTCACGATTCCCTGGCCGCTCACTGCTCTGTCACCAGGTTGTGTTTTCTCATCCGAGAGGAGGCTCCAGTGGACACTCGACACATCCCCGGGGCGCAGCCTTTATTCCTGCAGCTCTCTGGTGATCAGCTGACAGGACAGCCTCACATGAATCCCTCTTTTCCCTTCGGCAGCCTGCAAGCATCAATCCAGCAGTGTCACCAAAGGATCTGAAAGTCACTGCGCCTCATTTCCTCGGAGGATTGGAGATGGGTGTGTCCCACGGGGAACCCACCCCAGAAATGTCCAGTGAAGGGAGGGACTCTGGAAGGGTCCCTGTAGCCCTGACCGGACAGGTGTGATTCCTCTTCCTCTCTGGCTGTAGCACCTGGGCACCAATCTGCTGTCCAAGCAGGCCAGCTGCCCTTGGCCACCTCCGTATCCCACTAGCTGTAAATGCAAGGCTCTTTTCCCTCCTTTCTGCCACCTCCTGGACAGGAAGGTCTTTCCCTGGTGTTCCTCCAGACAAGGGGCTCTGTGTTCTCCGAGAGCAATTGTTTGTGGGGTTGTCTTAACCCTCGCTGGAAGGTGCAGCCCCCGGAGCAGCTGTTTGTCACTCCAGCCCAGAGAGACGCCCTGAGAGAGGCGGATTCAGTGAGTGACAGGTGCTCATGCTGAGATTGGGTTTTTTGTTTGTTTGTTTTTTAAACAGTCTTGAGCCAAGACCTTGTCCCCCGCCGAGAAAAAATGGAGCTGATCCTCTCCTCGCTGGGTGTCTCCCACCCCTGGGTCCCTGCACCTGGCCCTGGCTGGTTTCTTAGTGCAGTGGATCCGCCGTGCAATTCACAGTGCCTGCGTCAGCAGCAGCAACAGCCTTGGCCTCCATTGACCACTGACCATTAGTCAGGGCCGCCCCTGCTAGATGCTCGCCAAGACTCCTCAGAGATGATGGCCCCACTGCTGCGCATTGCTGGCAAGATTCCCAAGTGCCGTGCAGCAATGGCCATAAATTTCTTCCCTCTATTCCCGTGCCTCCTCTGAGCCAACCGTCCTTGGTTTTCCTCCTCCACGGGACGGTCGCTGCAGGGAGACCCTGCTGGAGGTTTCTGCTCCCCGACTTCTCCGCACAGCGTTGGTTCTATCTGGGAGCCCCGGAAGAGAGAGGTTAGAACGAGACTGGGGAAACCGTGTAACTGGGGTTGCAAAGGGCCTTACAAAGTGTTTGGGGGGAGCACAGCGCTGCCCCCCTCACCTCTGACCCTCCTCTTCCCTTCTCGAGCCCTCCTCCCACCAGGAACATGACCCCCTCGCCCCACCCTTCCCTGAGCCCCCACTTCCTCAGCCACTCCTTACTTCGCCCCTCCCTGCTGGGGAGTCCCCCTGGGGGGTTTGGCCCAACCACCCTTCCACCATGATGGGGAGGGGTGGCTGGGCCAAATCTGAGTGAGTGGCCCCTATTAAAACAGTTGGGCCATGGCCCACTGGCCCCCAGGCTCCATGACCTATGAACGAAATTGACTGAGCCTTGTGGATAACGAGGGGAAGAAAATGAATAATGGATCTGATTGTCGTCAAAGCAGCTCTTCTGTTCCCCACACACACTGGGACACCCCATTTCGACCCCGATCTGTAGGGCTCAAGGCATAACCCAATCAAGACACCCCTTTCCCAAGATGTAGGGCTCCGGCTGTAACCTGGTTAATTTAAGTACTCACCCTTTCCCAGTTCATAGAACTCCAGGTGTAGTCTTCTGCGGGCTCACAGGGCCTTTTACCAGTGAAGGAACTTACACAGTAATATCTTTATTCTCTATTTATTAATTACCAAAACCGAATGCGAGCAAACCAAGTGTTCTGTAAACATCTGGAGATGTTTCTGTATCTGGTGGGGTGGGTGCTATTAGGACACTCGCCCGATGTGACACTGCCTGATGTAATTTTAGGAATGTAGGATATGACTATCTGCTATTTAGCTCCTGGTTGCTGTCTCTCCTGATCTGACTGCTGTTGTTTAGCCAAAGAACACGGCCTTGTCTTAGTCAGCGAAGGCGGCCTCGGCTTTTACAGCCCTAGATCCAGCGTTCCTCAATGGCCAGTCCATGGGCCAGCACACAGTTCCTGGTTTCCTTGACACCATTTGGGAAGGCAGCAAGCAAGGCCCTGAAAGGTAGGTAGCTAGACAGAGATATTTCCTGTATTTGGAGTTAAACTTGAGATAATATCTGTGATGGTGCCAGGCTGCTGCCAGCTCATGCCAAGGTCCCCATGTCTCAACAGGTCACTGAGAGATACATGGTTGGACTCTCTCATCAGGCAGTGACTATTGATCAAACAAGCATCAGGAAAGCGTTGAGTGTTTGGACTCCATTGAATGCGTGTGAGTTGCTGTGTGCAATAGTCTCACTCGCCTTCCACGGTGCGATGTAATATTTGAGTGGCTGCAGTGTGAGCCCCTGTGATCACATGAGTCGCCGCGCAGGAGAGGGATGTTAATTAGTGCTCATTTACGGAAATTGTCTCGCCCCTTCCCGAAGAAGGAGACCCATCTATACCAGCCAGGCTCTGGCTGGACCTTTACAACTGGAAACGCCCCACATTGGAAGTGAGAAATCATCAAAAAAAGGACTACAAAAAAAAGGATTCTCAGTGATGTTCTGTTCTTCTCCCTGCAGGGATGAGGTCATGCACGCGGGCTCCTCCCAGCAACTGAATGTGCAGCTCAGAGCACGAGTTGGAGACAAAAATGGCAAACCAAGGAGCAAGGTCTTGCTACTCTGCTTGGACTCTAGGCCAAAAGCTGTTTCTAGGCAGAAGCCAGAGATCCCCCAGCTGCTTGCCAGGATTAGCCCTAAAGGACAGCTTGAACTTGTCAATTAGAGAGGCCTTTATTTTTGGAAACCTGAGACTGTAACCCACTCATATGTCTGTTTTCTCGCTTTAACCTTGTAAAACTCGCTTTAATTTCCTTTTCCATTTAAAAAACATTGTCCTATTTAATACTGGATTGGTTACATGTTGTCTTTAGGGTGAGATTAAAGAGCAATTGGCCTGGGGTGACTGGTCCACTGGCATTAGGAGTAATTTGAACATTGCTAGAAAAGGAGTCCTGCGGCACTTCTAAAGACTTTCTTTACCCCATGAGCTTTGCTGGGCACAGTCCCACTTGGTCAGATGCACGAAATGGAAAATGTAGTCTGGCAGCTGGATATATACATACAGAGAAGGGTGTGTCCCTCCTTGTTTGTTTGGCTGAAACAGACTAACACAGTTACCCCTCTGGAACTTGAACACTGCTGCGAGTCTTGGTGTAAGATGCCATCTGTCACAGAGAAGTGCTCACCTGGGTGGGAAGCTGACTTTGACTTTCTGTTAATGGTGTTAAAGTGACTGAGGTGTTTGCACTTGGTGGAGAAATCCAGGTTTAGAAGAATTCACAATGTTCGGGGCTCATGCCCTGTGGTTTAACAGTTTGCTCTCAGGTTGGTCCTCACTCTTGTGTCACCATTGGGAGCTTCCCAGTGTCCCCAGGGAAGATCCAGCTGGAGGAAGTGAAGTGGGGGAACCTGAAGGGATGACAGACACAGACTTGTCATGCCATGGAGGAGCAAAAGCTGCTTGTCTGAGCTAGCCACCTCCTATTTATTAAGCTGCACAAACAACGTACATAAGATCAAAATAAGCATTCCTGTGCAAAAACATAACATAACAGAATAGAAGAACATAACAAGTTCTTTCAAGGCCTTTTATGCAGGGATGAGAAAATAAGCTCTGTTGATTACATTCCTAGCTGAGGCCTTGAGAAAGAAAGCTGGGACCTGGAAAAGATTAACTCTTTCACTGTCTCTCAATATACTCAGTGTCTTTTCATCACACTCTCTCTTCCCAAACCTGCCCAGCATGTTTACAGGTGGATGCCTGTGATCATGCATCGAGGTCATCCAGGTGTGCCTGGACGTGCCGTCTTTGCATGACCCCAGGCCAAGAATCCCTACAGAACCTCAGTGAGGTACCCCTCCTGGACAGTCCTGGTACCATACTCTCCAGGGAAGAAG
Organism: Pelusios castaneus; assembly: GCA_007922175.1. Taxonomy (NCBI): domain Eukaryota; kingdom Metazoa; phylum Chordata; order Testudines; family Pelomedusidae; genus Pelusios; species Pelusios castaneus. Next base: position 797,208 of record ML685850.1, on the reverse strand, counting down.
TCGTGATTACCTCCCACAATCCTATTGATCTCTACGATCCGCACAATCAGTGCAATGCTGTGCCCAAGATCCTGGACTGTATAAACAGGGGAGTAGAAGCAGGGAAGCGATTTTTTCTTGGCATGTGGCACTGGGGAGGCTGAGGCTGGAATGCTGCGCCCAGCTCCAGGGTCCACCTTTTAAGAATGAGGTTGACAAATTGGAGAGGCTGCAGACAGAGCCACCAAAATGATTTGAGGGCTGTAGAAAATGCCTGACAGCGAGAGATTTAGGCTTGGTCTACACTAGAGTGTCAATGTACACACTACAGCCTTCCTTCCCTCCGTGCGAGTGCCCTACTAGAGCGACAGCCTAATTCCACCTCCACAAGAGATGTGGGGCTTACGTCAGCGTAGGTAGGGTGAGAAAGTCCCCATGTGGCTACCGCAGGGTGCGTAGATCACTCCTGGCAGTCGTGCTTGTTAATTTCCAACTCCACGTTACAGACATGAAACTGATGGGGCACGGCCAGGCTCTCCCAGGGCGTCCTGCCAGGCTGTTGCCCACTTCCCGGCTCCCCATTCCCCCCTCTTGCACAGGGGCTCCCGGCTCTCTGCTGGAGCACAGCTGCCCCCCAAGCTTTTGGGGCCAAGATACAACTTCCATTAAGCTTGTAAACAATCCTGCTCCCTAGAAAGGCAGCAAGGTGTCTCCTGTGTATCATGTGTCTGGATAGGAGTATCTGTCGCATTAGCTCATTGGGACAGGGTTTTCTTTCAGTGTTGGCCATTGTCCAGCACACTGTAGCAATCAGGAAACATAATGCTTCCAATAATCAGCTCCTAGTTCAAACACTGTCCTCAGTGCGGGAGGTATGTGGGGGCTACAGCTTGTGGGCTGGCTCTAACTAAGCTGCTAGACTCCTGGGAAAGCTGAGAGCTGCGAACTGTCACTTTGCTGGGCGCTGTCCTTTTGCGCTACAGGTAAGGCCTAGACGCTAGGTGCTGTACAAACACAAAACAAAAAGACAGTTGACTTGCGCTTGCAATCCACGTATAAAAGCCAAGAGGAGACAGACTGGAGGACACAGAAACAGTGAAATGAGATGGGTCAGCAAGGTGGACAGGGCTCTTAGCGGGCTAACGGCCGAATCATTCAAGCTTTGGGTAGGCACACACACACAGTTAAGTATTAATAATTAACTAAGTCTCATTCCTTAGCATTTCACTGGTGCTTTGTGTTTTCAAGGCACCTTGGAAGCATCAATTGTCCACTCTCCGCAAGCCCCCTGGGACTGACCCTCAGAGCACCTCCTGCATTGTTGAGGGGCTCAGCGGCCCCTTGAGCCAGGGAAGGACAGTTACTGACGTTTATAGCTGAAGAAAAGCAGCACTGAGAAATACAGCCTGCCCCATGAGCACTGCAGCCAAATGGGTTCTTCGGGAGCAACTTCCATTTTTCATGTTTCCTGATTTGTAAGTGCTCCGTCTGACCTTAACGTTACCTTCGTGCTAGTTCTCGACACAGCATTTCCTGTATATTTTTCCAAACAATGAAGAAAGATGTATTACGCTTAAGCAACACTGTTCTGTTGGGGGATATTCAATTCATCCAATTCAGTCCCTCAGCTGAGCAGTAATAAGGTACATAGATAAACCCTTTTCACATAATGCATAATTAGCCAGTGGAACTCATTGCCACAAGATACAATCGAGGTCTAGAGTTCAGTATGTTCTCACACGGGGGTCGGCAGCCCAAAAGATAAGAGCTATTTTTAAAAATTCCTTCAATAACCAAGTGTTTTGAGACCTGCAATGGGTGTAGCCTCCTGGTGGAGGGTGGGGGGAGCTGGGCCAGGGTCCCCTGGCTGGGGGGAGCCCGCAGCCTGCTGCAGGCCACCCACAGGGTCCCCCAGTGGTGGGTGGAGGAGGGGCTAGGACCAGGAGCAGGCTGCCCACAGAGTGCCCCACACATGGCTCCGGGGAGGCAGGTTGCAGACCCGTTCTAATAGGATTGGGGGCATGTATGTGGGAAACGTGAACATCCACGGTTATATTACAGATGGTAAAATAGTGGTGTTCTTGGCCCAAGCAGTTAGCCATTATTTGCAGCCCTGTCAGGGTGAGAATTGGTACAAATCGGGCAGAGAGGGTTGGCACCTGCTAACAGTAGGTAGGGGCACAATTTTCACATTCCCCCTCCCCCAGCAAACAGCCTGAGTCATGCCTCCCCCTTACTCGCTCCTTTCTGCAGCTCCCAGCTGCTTAGCGCTTTCTCTCCTATGGCTGATGTTTGCAGCTCACCAGCTCCAGGGGAAGACTTGATGGCAAGCTCTGGTAGAAATCGGGGGGAGGCATGTGATGTAAACACCCCCCCTCCATCTCTTCTTAGGTATTTCTTTGGTGCAATCCTGTTTATTCACACCACATGTACTCAAAGTTACGGTTCCCTGAATGCAGGAGGCACAAGAACCACAGGCTCACGATTTCCACACCAGCCCTTCCTAGCCACTCCTGTGCCCCTCTGAGTTGTTTCTGTTCCCTTTGATGCCACGCTTACTTACCACAGCTTCTTTTCCTGCTGTCTTCTATCTTTCTCTGTTTCCTCCTCTCTCACACACACAGCTGCAACCAGCCATTGCATGTGCTTGTAATCTGTCCCCCCCCTCCCTTCTTTCTCTGTTAGCTCTCCCTCAGGCCTTGCCATATACCTCAGTACCTTGGTAGGTGGCTCCCTATTATTTACAGCCGTCATTACCCAGAGGACTTTATTGCATCTTCCATTTAGTCCCAATGACAGGTGTCTAACGGGCCCATCAGCTTTAATGAGGGCTAATTGACTATAGATCAGCTTGATGGGGATCATTAACACCTTGCAACTGAAATCATGTTTAAGGGACCTCTTCCAGATCAACCCACTCACTAAGGCCTTGAACACACGGCAGCGTTACTGCGCGACGACGCTGAGAGCGCACACACACAAATGCTGCTTGTCGTGCGGCACATCAAGAATACCACCCAACCGTCAGAGCGTTTACCGCGGAAGGGCTCTTCTGCGTTACAGTGCGTGTGCGCTCGCTGCGCGTTGAACAGCCTCCGGAAATGTCCCAGAGTGCCAATCAAGGCCATTCTGGCACACCGGAGCTGTCATAATTGTCAAGTTCCCTGCAGGGAAACTGACAAGTAGCCACTGGGGTTGCCAGCTCCAGCAGAGGAGCTCCAGCCGCCGGGGACCGGGCAGCCCTAGCAGCTGAAGCTCTGATGCCAGACCGGAACCCGGCTGCTACAGGGCGTGGTGGGATAGGGGCCCACCATACACTGCTCCTTGTAACAAAAATTCATGTGAATGCTCCTTTTCGTTACAAGGAGTGCTCCGTGGATGGGGGAAAGTGCAATAAAAAACACCTGACTTTTGCCGCGCAATGAGCTGCTGCAGAACAGTTTTGTAGTGTGAACGTGGCCTAACTTTACAGTCCTCAATCCTGCCAACACTCATGCACGAACTTATCTTTACACTACTCGTGCATAAAATTAGGCACACTCATAAATGCGTGCAGGATCTGGGCCCTCCACAGTAACCTTATCAGAGTCCCTGCCCTGGGGTCATCATTTGTAGTGGGGGAAAGTGGATGTAAAATGTCATCCTTGCTGGTGCGGCTGGGTGCTTGCAGAGGCTGGTGCAGGAAGCAAGGGAACCCTAGGCCTGGTGTGAGGGCTGGGGACTACCTGAGCTCAGGATGGTTGGGTAATGGGATGGGGACCCCCAGGGCTGGGAGCCACTTGGAGTTGGTGTGACAGCAGTGTCAAACACGTGGCCTGCAAACCTCTTCCATCCGGCCCACAACTGTGCTCCGCGGGACCGTACTGTCTCCCTAACAGGGAGAGAGCGAGCGGTCTCACGGAGCAGAGTCTCACGTGTGCAGCTCTCCGTGATGCCGCGAGTGCCCTAGTATAGTATGTACGGCCCCGGTCAAAGTACATTTCAGTCAAATCTGGCCCGCCACAGCATGAGTTTGACACCACTGGACTGCAGGAAGTCAGTGACCCCTGGGCTGGTGCTCTCTGGGGCTGAATGTTAGGCTCAGCTTGGTGTGGGGCCCATGGGAGTCCCCTCGGCCTGGACCCGGGGTTGCTGACATCTAGGCTAGGAACCCACTAGAGTCTGAGCAGGGGGAGCGCGGCTCTGGGTCAATTGGCCTAGGTGGGGCCCCACCCCTACCCCTCCACGCTGCAGGGGAGCGTGGCTGGCCCACCGGCCTGCTCTGCCCCCCAAGGAGACGGCCCCGGAAGCCAAGGCCAACAGGGGAGCCGTGCCCGGCCCCAGGCCGGGAGGCTGAGGCCGCTGGTGCAGGGAGCTGGCTCTGGCTGTGGCCCTGGCCCGGGAGGCCGAGACCAGAGGCGGGGAACTGGCTGCATGTGGCCATGTGGGGCAGGCCGCCCAGAGGCCGGGCCCCACCCACGTGCTACACCCCTGGGCTTGCCTGCTCCGCCCTAGGGGCAGGGAGGGCAGACCCAGGGGCCGTGCAAAGTGCTCCTGGCCTGCCCTGCCACGCTGCCTTCAGCTCGCTGCCGAAGGCAGCGGGGAATAGGAGGAAGCGCTCCCACCGGGAGCGGGACAGCACAGGGCCCAGGTAATTGCCCTGTTCACCCCCGCCAGGGACGGCCCTGTCCAAAGGAGCGCACGCTCTCCCTAAGAGAGAGACAGTGTGTGATCTCGCATACCCAGTGCTCCGCAATGCAGTGAGTGTGTCAGGGCTTGCTGGTATGTGAGACTGCGCTCTGTGAGTCCCCCCCACCCCTCCACACACACACAGAGGTCTCGCGGGGCAGTCTCACATACACAGCGCTCTGCAATGTTCTCTCCCTAACACACACACACACACACACACTCGCGATGCTGCGAGAGTGCCCTAGTATTTTGATATATGGTATGCATGGCCCACTTAAAGTACATTAAAGTCAAATCTGGCTCACCATAGCAAATGAGTTTGACACCCCGACCTAGAGTGAAAAGAAGTGTGAGTTTATTATCAAATTTATTCTAGTACTAATGAGCCAAAGTTCTCACCCACGTTTCCACTCCAGCCTGGCCCAGACCCCTTTTCCATAAAGCAAAAGTGCTTCCTGTCAGTGCCGGGCCCAGTGCCCTTTTCTCCCCCAAATCTTTGCTCTGCGCTTCAAGGGCGTCTCCTTTCAAACAGACCAACAAGGAGTCTAGGGCACTTTAAAGACTAGCAAATGTATTTACTGTATGAATATTCATGGGAGAAAATCCCACTACGTCAGGGGCTTTCCCCAGCTTCAAGCTCCATCAGCTCCAACTTCGTGTCTGATGGAGTGGGATTTTACCCACGTAAGCTCCTGCAGTAAATAAATGTGTTAGTCTTTACAAAAAACCCAGGACTCCTTGTATGCGTTGCTGGACTGGACTAGCACGGCTCCGCTCTGGATCTATGGGACTCCCCTTGTGTGCATTGGTGGACTGGACTAGCACAGCTCCGCTCTGGATCTATGGGACTCCCCTTGTGTGCATTGGTGGACTGGACTAGCACAGCTCTGCTCCTGACTCTTCCCACGGCCGCCCTTAGCTCCTCGGCAGTGTCCGTCTCCAGCCGCCATTGGCGTGGCCCAGCCCTGCTAGGAGCGGGCTGTGAGGGTCCCCGGCCAGTCCTGACTGCCACCCTCTGCCCTCGGCCGGCTATTCCCTGCCCGCAGCCATGCAGCCCCTTGGCAGCGCCCGGACTTGCTGGCTCTGGTGCGAGGCCCGCCCGCGAGGTAGAACAGACAGGCAGGGGCGGGGCGGTAGTAGGCGCACGGCTCTGGGGACCAATGGGGGCTGGGAGCCCAGGAGGGGACCAATCGGGGCTCCTGGTGGCGGCTCTGTGCCCACGCGGGGCGGGAAGGGAGGAACGCCAACGCCACGCGGTCACTGTCGGTCTCGGCCTAACGGCCGGTCCACGGCCAGGCCCTGCCCCGCACAACCCCCCCGATACAGTTGGGATCCCGCCTCTTACTACTGCTCCTCCCTCCAATCACCGGCCACGAAACAACGCTCGGCTCTTTCGGAAGAGCTGGCTCCTTGCAATTCCTCTTCTGATTGGCCACTCGTACTTTGAGCGACGTGGTATTTATCCACTCAAATGTACGCCACGAGCGGGGCAGTGTTAGTGTATAAACACTTATTTCCCGCCCCACGCTCCCCGGCAATTCCTCCGCCCCCTCCCTGACTTCACACGTGGGAGACGCTGAGCGAGCCAATCACGGAACTCGACATCTAAACACCGCCCATGTGCCTCTTAGCCACGGCTGCCTAGGTGGAGCGGCGGCCAATCGTACCAATGAGATGGCTCCAGAGGCTGGGGTTGTGAATTGCCGATAGAGTGACAGGCTTGTGGTCCAATAGAGAACGCAGTTTCGGCGATGCGGCCTAATGAGGAGGCGAGGCAGTCCCTAAATTAGAAGGGAGGGGCTCGCTTGCACCAATGGGACGCAAGAGACTGCGCCACGGAGCCAATGGAGAGGCGGGGAGGGTGCTGTCTCCCAGACACCCTGGTAGTCCAATGGGGGCGAACGTGTGTACTCGGGAAGACCAATGGAGAAGTGGGCGGGCCTTCTGGTGGCAGGCGGAGCGAGTGACAGACTCCTCGGCCAATGGGAGGCCGGCCTGTGGGCGGCGGGGCGGAGACTAGGCGCGGGGCGAGCGGAGCGGGACGGGGAGTGCGAGTGGCGGAGCGGCGTGTGCGGGCTCGGCGAGCGGACAGGCCCCTGCGGCGCAGGAGGAGCCCGGCCAGGTGGGGACCGCGCGCGAGAGAGGGGCCATCGCCGCCTAGACATTGGCCCCCCCGGGGGGTCTGGCCCGTCCGGGGTTGGCCCCCCCCCGGGATCGGGCCCCTCTGGGATCGTCCCCCCCGGGATCTGCCCCCCTCCCGGGATCGGGCCCCTCTGGGATCGTCCCTCCCGGGATCTGCCCCCCTCCCGGGATCGGGCCCCTCTGGGATCGCCCCCCCCGGGATCGGGCCCCTCTGGGATCTGCCCCCCCCCGGGATCGGGCCCCTCTGGGATCGTCCTCCCGGAATTGGGCCCCCCGGGATCGGCCCCCCTCTGGAATCTGCCCCCTCCTCCCCCCAGGGATCGGGCTCTTTCTGGAATCTGCCCTCCTGGATTGGCCCCCTTGGGATCCACCTCTGGGCTCTGCCCCCACCCCGAACTGGCATCCCTCATCTGGATCCCCCCAGGACTGGTACCCGTTCTCTGGGCTCTCATCCCGCTCCCTCCCGGGCCAGTCCCCTCTCTGCCCTGGATTTCCATCCCTGTGACTCGCTGTCCCGCACCCAGCTCAAGACTGGGCCAGGCCCCCCCCCCCCCAATGCCATCTGATTCCGGTAGGGTTTTCCCACCTGGACTGCCATCCCCTCGGGATACCCCTTCTGGACCAGCCTCTCTCCGCTGAACTCTGTTGCCCAGGATTCCTATTGGATCTCCCCAGTTCCCCCTGGAAACAACCCCTTCCCCACACCACCCCCTCCAGGGTCACCCCCACCCCCCATTGCCTGCCACAAGATCCACCCCCTCCAGTGTGCTCTGTCCCTACCTTCTAGGACCAGCCCTCTTCTCTAGGATTTCCACAGGGGTCTGCCCCCGAGCCATCCCCAGGATAATCCTTCCCCAGAGATCTGGCCGTCCACCTTGGACCAGTGGGATCATCCACCCTTGGGACCAGCCAGTGTTCCCTGGCCCCAGACCCGACCTTCCAGTTGGGATCCCCTGCAGTGCTTCATTCCCCCACTCTGCCCCACTGCCCCTTGGTGTGGACATCAGCCACTACAGGAATTACTGCAGCAGCTGTAAACCCACCTAACCTTGGTCCATTTAAGATTGTGGTGCAGCTGTGTCCTTACTCTCCCTACATACGCTGTTGTGCAGGACTCCCCCCCCCCACAGTTGGTTAGATGGCAAGGGAGCCCCCCAGCAGCCCGTGGCGTGCATGTCCCCCCAAGCATGTTGACTTTGGGTACTTAAAGAAAATCTGCTTAAAATGGCAACGCTGGCAGCAAGGAGGCCTTTAAGGGGGGGCTGTGGGTGTATGGGTCCTGGTGCATGGGGCAAGGGCCTGTGATTTACTTTGTGAGAGAGTCTCATGGACTCTGCCCCCACCTTCCCTTCCCCTTGCCATCCTTCCCACACCCGTATACACCGCTTAGTTCTGCAGTTTATCTGGACATACCTACCCCCAGGAAGGTCTCACTGTGCTGCCCTGAGGACTCCTGGATCCCGGTCTGTAATGGGCTGCGTTAGGGCCCTGCATTGTAGACTTTATTGTGTGTGAGAGAGGATTTGGCAGCGGATCAGCAGCCCTCAAGATGAACAGCAGAACCAAGCACTTCACCACCTACCTGAGCTGGAAGGACGGCTTCTTGTAGCCAGAGTGCAGCCTAGTGCCCTTCCTTTATCTCGCGCCAAGGGTTGCCAGTTCTGATGGCGTTTGCAATGTGGGCATCTCTTTGCTGGCCACGTGACTGGGACTCCCTGACTGTAGCCCTCTGCACAGCGATAGGAAGGGGGTAACTTTTGGTCACTGCCCAGTGGGGCTGGACAGAAAGCATCACTGTAGAGAGGGAAGGTTCCTGTATGCTCTTACCAGCGGGCCAGCCGCCCGGGGCCCCTTGCACACTAGGTTGGTTGGTTCTGCAGCACCGTCATTGGGCATGAGGCTTCACAGACCCAGGTCTCCTGAGCTCTCGGGGGTCCCTGAAGCACATGCAGTGAATTGGTTCTTTACTCCAGCGTAACTTGGGACAGCGTCGCATACAACTCTCCTGCCATGTGCTGTTCGTAATGGCCGAACCGGAGCCGCTGCAGTCAGCAACAGCATTCGTCTCGTTCTGCTTCTTCCTGCCAGGATCTCGAGGTCCAGAGCTGTCCAAAAGTTTTACCTTCTCCTTGCTCTCGTCTCTTACAGCAGAGCACAAATGGCTTGTGTTCTGGTGTGCTGGATGGGAGGCGGGGACTGGTTAAATATTCTCACAAAGCACAAGCTGAGGTGAGGGAGGGAGAGAGAAAGCTGCCTTGGGCCCTATCATTAATCGCTTGTGGGATCAGCATGTCCGTGCTGTCTGTAAGCGGGCTGTCGGGTGAAAAGGCTGAGACTGGAAACGGGGCGATGCACTGTAAGGGGATGGCAGTTAGAAATGTCTCAGCACTTCTTGGTGGGGGAGAGAGGAGGCTGGGTGGTTCTGCCCTTAAACTGTCCCAGTGGCTCCCTGAGGGTGACTTGATCCCCTTTCAACCCCCTGGACGGTTCCTCCACGTGCAACCTCGCTGCAGATCACGGCAGAACTTACAGACTCAGGGTGGCAGAGCTGTGAACCCTCCTCCCCTCGGTGCCCTCTGCTTGTGGCTTGACGCGGGTTGGTTCAGAGAGGCCCAGAAGTGATGCAGAGCACTGGCTACCTCCGCATAGGGCTGGGTGCCGGTTTGACAAATTAATAGGGACCTGTCCCTGTAAAAGGGCTTTGGCCGCACTCTTCTCAGGAGGCCCTTGGCGCTCTGGAGATTTGCTTCGCTTTCCCCCCTAAAATCTTTGTGCTGTCTTCCTTCCTCAAGGGTGTGTCTTGATCATGGGCCCTGTGAACACTGCCCCTCCCAGAGCCTCTCTGTCTCTCTCCTTGCTTGGCTGTAGAGAGGAATTTTGCAAGGCACTCGCTCGGTAGCCTAGGGCCTAGGGATGGCCATCAAGCCTTGGAAGAGAAGCTGAACTGGTTCTGGATCTGCCAGATGCCGATGTGCTAAATGGAAATCCAATTTGGGGGTATATCCAAGCGTCCTGTTGCCCTCTTAGCCTGGCCTCTCTTCTGGAGTGACTTTGGATGAGAGCGCGCTTCGTGCAGCGTCTTGGGAGGAGAGTTCGGCACTGCGCTCTCTGCTGGCAAGTGTGGAGATGAACCGGGGCCTTACTGGTCAGTTCCTCGTACCGGGATTTCCCAAGTGACCCCGTTGGTTCCTGCAGAATCTCAGCTTTCGTTAATAATGTCCTAGGCTTTCTGGGCGAAGAGAACCACACAGATGGCCTGTGGCAGGCCTATGTCAGCCCGTTTACAGACTGACAGGTGTGTCCTGCCCTCATTCATTTCCCTTGCAAATGAAATTCATTTCTATGGGGAAGCCTAATGGTGACACTTAAATGTCAGCGTTAACTACTTCACTGCTGGCAACTGAGCGGCTGATCTGCAGCCCCAGCACCTCCAGGCAGACGGCTGCCGTACGCAGTGGCACACGTGAAGCAAAACAGATAGACACTGAGTAAGGTTGCCGGGCTAGAATAACGAAGATCCTCTGCTTCCGTCATCTAAGATGCTGTCTGGGCTACCTGGAGCAGTGTGTTTTGTAGGATGAGACATGCAGAGCACCACTGCCCCCTACTGGATGGAATTGGAATTGGACTACCACGTGTCATAGACCCTATAGGGTGCTGGTGCATGAAGATCAGGATTGCATCGTTGGGTTACAAATAACCATGTTGTGCAGTGTTAGAGACCAGCAAGCCGGCCGGGGTGTCTTGCCTGCACAGAGGGACATTAACTTTCTCCCTTCCGCTCTGAGAGCCGCACACAGCCTAATGGAAAGTGCCTCCCAGCTGATTACCTGACAAGAATGCCTACAGTGGCGGTTCAGAGCTGTATGTCCTGTCAGGCCTATGTTCGGTGTTCATTGCCTGAAAATATCCCCATTTCTTGCCTGCTCCATGGAATTCCTTGCCTCTGAACCTGTTCCCAGCCCACAGCTAGCTTTATTAACCCAACACACACGCTGCCTCTGATGGAAATCCTGTCCCGACAGCCGGGTGTGCATCTGATGGAAGAGCAATCCGCTGCAAGCGTTCATCAGGTCACCAGCCAGCAGTTAGTTTTGACATGCCTTGGTCTAGCTCGAATACCCGAACTTCCTTTGTGGGTTTCTCCTTGCTTTTTCCGACCCGTGTCTGCCGTAGAAATCATGGAGAAACTCCAGGGGCAAAAAGGCCAATGAACTTTTGTTGTGGGTCAGAGCAGCACTCCTGAGAAATGCCGCATTGTCTGTGGCCAGATAAAGACACTAACTTTTCAATGTCTTTCCACGTTGCCTGATCTCGTGCAGGGGCAGCAACAGCCTTGCTGATTTTCTGTGAAGTGGGGGTAATGATTTTACACTGCCGGGGGCTGGTGTAGATCGGTCCTTAGGCTTCACTAGAGAGTTTTGTCGACAAACCACATTCGAATGCTCCTCCCGCTGATGTAACTCCCTTGATACGCTGATATAAAAGCCCTGGGGTGTAGGGCTCACGTCCTAGATGGGTGACAGTGTCCCTTACGTTGGTAGTAACTTGTCATTCTTGTCAGGGGCTCCAGCGAAAAGCCTGAGGCAGATGGACACCGGCTGCGAGCTGGCATGGGAGGAGCTGCGGGTGATTTGACCCTGGGGGAAAGCAGGGACAGGAAAAGCCTTTGGCGGCCTCCTTTAGCTGGACTTCTCGGCATTCTAGCTAGCCTACAAATGGCCGTGCTCAGTTCAGCCCAGGGGGTCTTTATTTTGTGAGCAGGGCTAGAGTTTGCAAGGAATCTAGTCAGTCTTATCTCAGGAAGTCTAAGCAGAGGTAAAACATTTCTTCCAATGAGTCAAGCATAGAGCTTGATGTTTCCTGGAGATGGGGAGGGGGCTTCAAGTCATTTGCTTGAGGTATTGGAAACAAGCATTATGTTCCTGTGTTTAGCAGTGGGTAGGAGCCAAGATCCTTGGGCCTGAACTCAGTCCTTGGTCCTAAACCACGTGGTGACCCACAGAAGGGGAGCAAAGGGATGTGCTGTACCAGTAGCTGGCTTTGCCTCTCCAGGGCAGACAATTTTTGTGTCGAAGGGATGGCTGCTGGCACCAGAGGTTGGGCAGACTGAGCTGAGTGGCCTCAGACTCCTGGGAATGCAGGCAGAGTCGGGACAACTGCGGAAATAAGCTGAAGGCCATTAAGGTGGAGTTGCACATTTCTTCTTGTCGCTCGTTGCGGCTGATCAACGCCTGGAACCATTCTGAGCCCGTCTGCTCGTACCTGGATTTTGCAGTACACGGCTGCCTCCAAATCTGAATCAGACGAAAGCTTTGGAAGGGTTTGAACTAAATCGGCCTGTGACGTGGCTAGTCCCCCCCCACTGAAGTTTCCGAGTTGTTTGAAGGAAAATTTTTCTCCAGTGTCTAATTGTGTCCCTCCCTCCTCGCGCAGACATTAACTTGGCACACCAGGCTTCACACGGGAGTGCTGGGAATATGAGCGGCTAGTCTCACTGTTGGAATCGATTCCCAGCTCTGGGTTTGGGTGGGCTCCCTATGTGTGCATGCGCAGGCTGACCCCCCCCCCTTTTTTTAAATAAATGTGTGACTGTTTCCCTCTCAGTCCTTTCAAAGGAGATATTTAAAGAGACACTATCAAGCTTTTAGGAGGCCCAACGATTTGGCAAAGTCCCCATCACTTTTCATGGTTATTTGCTAAGCAAATATTTCTCGGGTACTTTTGATTATTTTAAAAGACAAATCGCAGCAGCCCAACGCCCGCGGGCAGCCCAAGAAAACAGGTGCCCACGTGAGGGAAGGACAGTTCAGATCGCATCCACAAAGTGATCCGGAGCTTCATTCCAGGTACACGTGTTGATTTCAGGGGACTGCAAGATTGGGAACATGGAGCACGGAGCTGTTCAGCTCTGGGGCAGCAGCCTGTGTGATGCTCAGGTTGGCAGTGTCCTCGAAGGATGAAACTTCTTGCCGAAATTCAAATTCCTGATCCCGCCTGTCTGCCCCTACCGGCCAGTGTGATGGACTGTATCAAGCAGGCTGTCTCTGGGCTGCTTGAAGTGCAGTGATTGGCAGTCATGAAAGCTTTAATGCAGATTGTGGGGCAGGGAAGGGTAGAGAGGCAGGATGGCCCAGTGGGTAGGGAACTAGCCTAGGACTTGAGAGACCTGGGTCCACTTCCTTGCTTTGCCACAGACTTCTTAACCTGCTTAAGCTGCTTAACCTCTCTGTGCCTCAGTTTCCCATCTGTGCAATGAGATAAGAGCCCCGCTTCACTGGGAGTTGCAAGGACAGCTACGTGAAGAGTTGCGAGGTGCTCAGGTGCTGATGTGATGTAGCCGTCTAAGTACGATAGATAAATAGGAGGGTGGTGTGTGATCGTCAGTGGCAATGGCTGGTACGGAAGCTGGGGCTATTTTGGGTGTGGGCTGATGTTATCCAGGCAAAGAGCGTTGCAGATGGGTCTGTTCAGTGAGACGTCCCGTCTCGGCGTGGTTGGCAGGGCCCTGGCACTCACGCTCCCTGTCACAAATGGAAGTGGACCGCTTGTTTTCTACAGATCTGTGGGAAGAGGACCGTTTTTCAGTGTGTGGCAAGTCCTCTGGCCCAGCGTCCCAGTTCCAGCATTGCACCAGTGGGAGTCAGGGCAGAATGTGCTGCTCAGGTTTCCTCCTCTTTTTTCTCCGATGCGTTGTTGTGGGGTGGGAGGCTCCAAGTTACACACAAGGGGATTCCTTTGCAGGCTTTTCTCTGGGCGCTTGTGTCTGCCGCTGTTCTCCTCTCTCCTTCCTGGGCACCTGCCGGCTTTGCTGAGGGGCACGTGGCTTTTTTTTCTGATAGATGCCTAGACTCTGAGGCCAGAAGAGGGGTCGTCATGATGGTCCTGTCTGACGCGGGCCAGAGCCCTTCCCCAGATGATACCCGCTGCTTGTAACTAGGGTGTCAGAATTCAGCACCAGGCCATTCCTAGATGCGTGTCACACGCTGCTGGCCAGTCCGCCTTCTGATTCAATCCTCCAACTCTGTCGCCGTCAGCTCCCTTGGAGTGAAGACAAGAACGCTGTTATTTATGGGCTCAAGCACCACTCTGGTTACGGCTCTGCTATTTTCTGCTGTCGTGATGCTCCAGGACCCCGCTGTGCAGTGAGCTGGGGGAAACGCACTAGCAGCCCTTGTCCCTACATTCGAGAGTCGACGGGATCATTTTAATCGGTTGCAGAAGGGTATTGAGAAGCCGTCTTTACGGCCTGATCCTTGACGACCTCTGCTAGTCAGACCTTTAACTGCCACCATGCTTTCCAGGCCAGCATGCGGAGAACACGGTAACTTGGGGGTGGAGGGAGGGCCTGGGAAGGGACTGTGACAACGCCATGTTCTGCTTCGGAGAGGATTCTGACCCACTGTGGGTCACATGTGGCAAAAGTGGGTTAAAAAGGCAGCGGGGAGGGATAGCCATCCATGTCTGAGGCTGGAACAGGACCTCATTTTTCAACATATGGGGGGCTCCCCCATCTGGTCTGTTCTGTTGATGGAAGCAGCAGCGACAAAGGTTAGTGCCATTTTGGGCTGAGGGAAGGGCAGCTGGAGGGACGTTTGCATGTTGTAAATGACAGGCTGCTCTAAATCTTTCAGCAAACTGAACGAACTGTGCCAGGGAGCTCTCCTGCCCTGGTGGTTGTGGGGAGGGGACAACTTTCCAGCCTGAAGCGTGTTGTACAGCGGGGAGGTATCTGCTGGCCAACAAAACGTTGGCTAGAAAAGTTGGCTCTTGGACACAGGCAGAGCAGCTCTGGAGGCGGGGAGCTGTGCAAGTCTCTAAAGAAAGGAGCTGTTTCTCTGTGTCTACAGTGAGTTTTCTTTCCGCAAACACAAGGCTTCCCAAAGCTGTCGACAGAGTTCCTCGCTGGGACCCTAGCTGGCCACTGCTCTTGGCATGGCGTTGTGTGAGCACCTCCTTTTTGTATTTCAAACCCAGCAGCTGCTGTGGAGTCCGGCTCTGCAGAGGTGGAGTCTGAGATGAAGCTCACGGCAGAGGGTCACCCCAGGAGCAGAGCCCATGTGGCATTGGCTCCACATTCTGTCTCCTTTCCTTTCTTTGGCTCTCGGGAAGGGGCAGGAGAGTCCCCCACCGAGAGATGCACAGGTGCATGGTGCACAGCAACGTAACACCCTGGAGCAAGAAGTTTGCAACACCCGAGGAGGGAAATATCCCTATTCCCTTCCCAGCATTGGCCTCTGGCTCGGCAGCAGTGGGGGATGAGATCTGCAGTGCTGTCCTTCGTCACGCCTTGGCTCGGCGTCTCAGCCCTCCCTGCATGCCAAGGGTGGCTGAAATCCAGCAGGGTGGAGTCACTTTCACTTGCTCTCAGGAGTTGGGTCTTGGGGTGCGTAGCGAGAGCAGAGCGTTGAAAGCCTCTCGTGGTTCTGCCAGCAGCGGGATGCTCCTGGGTACGTGGTGCCTTCGTTCGGAGCAGATAGCTGCAAGCAGACTGAAATGGATTTTCCAGCTTAGTCGCTGATTCCCGAGGAAGGGAAGGAGCTGGGAAAGTTCATTCTCCAGCCTCACAAGAGCCACAGCGCAGGGAAAGGGGATCTGCAAGATAGGAGTGGGTCCCACCCTTCAGAACACTGAGCTCATTACAGACACTGAGGACTCGGAGCGTCTTTCTCTGCACTGTGTGTCACCCTCCAAATCGGGCTCCCTAACCTCCCACCCCTTTTCAGGGGCTCTGCAAACCCATGCCCCCACCATTACTACTTCTTCCCGGCTGAGAGAGAAGTCTTTGGAGGTGGGGGCATCAACATTTTAGACTCCATCGGGATGATGGGCAGAGTGGTTCTTTGATGCCCATTACAGAGGCGGCTGAAGCTGCTAGCTCAGCTAACTGGAAGCCAGGGGCTCTGTACACTCCCCGTTTTCCCCTCTGGTTTTTGGATTTTTCACCAGGCTCAGTAGGGTTTTGCCTGTCGATGCCTGGAGCATTCCCTGGAATTGATTGGCCTCAGTGTTCACAAGCTATTGCCGTACAGACAAGCTGGGTTGGGCCTCACTTTGGGGCCTTCGCCCTTTCTTGTCCCTGTCCGGTGTGTGGGGAAGGGCTATTTAAGTGCTTTTTTCTGGCATCCGTGTATAGTTGAGAATTGTCAGGAGGCCTGGCTTTGTTCTCCCTTGTTTGGCTGGTGGACTTTTTGGGGTGTTGAGGGATGTGTATCATAAGTGTTGCATGTTAATCGAAAAGCATGGCAGTGCGTGGTGACCCGTTGGGTTGTGGAAAAGGAGCTGTGATCTGGAACTGTAGGGGGCACAGAGAATATAGTCTGTTAAGCTGAATTTGACGGTTACATGAGGATCACTTGCAAATAGGCAATTTGGCTAGCTAAATGGGAATGAAGTGTCATACAGAATGACTCAGGAAAACTTCTCAAGCCTTTGTATCCGTCACAAAGAATCAAGAATGGTCCAAGCCCAAATTTCTCTGCTGGCCATTGAATGCAAGGCTGGGAATCTTTCCTGTAAAGCTGCAGTTAGTAAAAAGCTAGCGAGGAAGTCAGGGAGTGCCAGGTTGCGAATGTATTTTAGAAAAGACAAAGGAAAGCAATCAAGTCCTCAGAAGTGCGGTGCCGAGAGTGCATTCATACAGTGTCTTGCATGTTAAAAGCACTTGGAAGGTATGGGCTGTAGTAAATTCCCATGGCACCTGAGTGAAAGTGATGAGGAAACTGCAGCAAAAGATAAAGGGGTAGAATTCAGCAGCTCCGGCCTCCTAACTCTGTGCTTGTTCCCCAGGTCCTTCCACTTTAATTCTGCCTAACCAAATCACGAGACATTCATGCAGCTACACATTATCTGCGCTGACAGTGAGCCCGCCCTCTCTCCATGTGGGCAGCCCTCATCTCTCCACCTCTCAACTGGAGACGTTCCTCCATTGATCTATGGCCAATTTTGAGGGTGGTGGAGGACAAGTAGGAGTGGTTGGAGACATGTCAGAGTTCAAGGCCAGAAGGGATCATGAGATCATGAAGTCCTGTATAGCACAGGATACCAACGCCATCTGCATGCTGACTCAACAGCAGGAATTAGACCGAAGAATTACAGCTCGCAGGAGACTCATTCTGTGCTACAGATGGAGAATCGGAAGGACTGAGGTGCATCAGTGCTCAGCGCCCCTGCAGGGGCAGAGAAATGACTAAATGAGACATTCCCAGATAATTTCAGCATGTGATCCACATCCCATGCTGCAGAGGAAGGTGGAATAACCCTGCGGTCCCTGCCAATCTGAATGGGGGGGGGGGGGATTTCGTCTCGGCCCTCCGTATGCCCATCAGTTGCACCCTGAGCATGCGAGCAAGAATCAGCCAGCCACGCATTCAGGAGAGACTGGGGGAGCTCAGTGCTGTCCCCAAGCACTGGTCCACCCCGGCCGGTGTCCCATGTCCAGCTGTGGACATCCCTGATGTTTCAGAGCAAGGAGACGGAAGCATCTTCATACACCACCTGTGTTCGTAACTAACTTTGAATTTGGGGGTTTCCTATGTTTGTGTGTTAAGGATTCACCTCCCCGCCCCTTGTAATATTTTGAGGAAGGGTGGCCTTCTGGTTAAGGAACTGGACTGGGATTCGGGGGACCTGGGCCCTGCTCTGCTATGTCTACTCTGTGCCTTAGTTTCTCCATCTGTAAACAGGAGAAATAGTCACTCCCTTTTTCCTATTGTCTGTCTGAAATCACCAGCGTAAGGCCAGTGTCCCACTGTGTTTGTGCAGCACTTCGCACAGTAAGGCCCTGATAGCGTTGGAGCAACTGTGATAAAAGTGATTTGCAATCTTACCCCTCAGCTTATGTGCTTTTGGACCTGTGACGTCAGATGCCGAATGATTAGTGTCTGGTGCAGGGCTCTGAAATGTTTTCCCAGTCCCTTTTCTCCCCCTGTCTTTCCCAGGCAGATTTAGACCTCTTTCAAGCCTTCTTCCTTGTCCCAATTACAGACGGCGTGTAGGTGAGGCTCTGGCAGGTGACTCAGCCGTAAACACATCTGTGCCTCTCGCTGTTTGCTAACATTCATCCCTTTCAAACGTCTGGCACCGCTGTTGAGTCTCACACGTCAAGCCAGTAATAGAGTCTTCATAAAATGCACACTTCTGTGCTCTTTAATTAGCCCGTCGCCTTTGCTGATGTCGGCAGCAGCGTTTTCTAGACGAGGCACTTCAATCAACGCAGTGTCTCCCAATGTTACATTACAGCACCAGCTGGCTAAAGTCCCCATATAAGTGATAACATCTACGGCTCAGCTTCTCGGCCTCAGAATTGTTTATTATGTAACCCAGTAATGCAGCGTGGCTCTGTCTCGCTCTACTGGTGAGACCTCTTCTGGAGGTTTAAGTCCACTGTGACCCGGTCTTTTCAGCTCAGGCAATAGAGACTTGTGCTCTTGGATCTAAACGTCCTGAGTTCAGTCCCTGCAGACTCAACCGGGGCCTCCTTGCGGTTGGGTTTTCACATAGGTAATCCCCATGGCCTCGCAAAGTGCTGGCTGGAGATTGCATGCTGTGCCATGGATCGGGTGGGGAGTGTCTTGGGGGCCCTGTAGCTCACGCAATATGCAGACACAGTAGCTTCTCAGGTCTGTTCCTTGTTCATTTTGACATCTTCTCAAACTCCTGGACATCGGTGGCAGGTGATCCTTTTAGGTGTTTAGCAGGCAAGTCTTTGCTCACTGACCACTCTCTCCTCATTCTTTGTGCTGCTCTTTCCTCAACTCCCTTCCACTTGTTGGGAGCACGGTCGGTTTCCCATGCATGTGGCACCCTGCCCTCCAGGCTCCATGAAATGGAGATGGTTTGATCAGGGAACTTGAGAGCACACCGAGTACCACATGGCTCCTTCGTTTTCGTCTCCTCGTGGGCATGCAGCGTGTTGCGGCTGCTCACCCCGAAGCGGGTGTCCCCAGCAGGGTCTGTAAAGGGACTCACGGAGGCTCTTTGGCTCCAGTGTCAGAGGAGGGAGGCTGCTGCAGAGCTCTGTAGGCCAGTGGGGGAGGACCAGAGATGAGTCCCAAGGGAAGGGGAACGTAGTGAGGGATATTGCGATTAGTCTGTTCCATGGTGCCCTGTGCTGGCCGTGATTAAATACAGAGAACGTAAAGTTGGAAGATTGTCAGAGCAGGTGTGTGTTGCCCACTTCACAGCTTGTGTGCCCCCCGAGTGGCAGGTCAGCTGAGGGCAGCCTCTGCCTCCCCTGCAGCGTTGAATGCCCCCCCTAGCACCAGGGGAGAGGGGGAGGCTGCAGCCACCCCCGCCATTCTGGTCTGTGCAGGAGGAGGGCAGGGGCGCCGGGTGGTGCTCCAAAAGAGAGCAGCGCGGGGCTGGTGCCTCTCCAATCCAGCCCAGGTGCAGCTGGCCAGGCGCCCCCCTGCAGCCCTTTCCTCCCCTCCCATTGCTACGTCTCTGGGGCGGGTGTTTCTAAGTCCAGGGAGAGGGTCTGAAGGATCAGCGCTGCACCCAGACCGCCTCAGTGGCCGGACAGCAGGTTCCAGCACTGAGGGATGCCAGATAGGTCTGCGTTCTGGGAGAGGACCTAGGGACTCTGAGATCGGGGCGGTGGCTGGTTCCTTTCAGGTTCCCGGATCTTGAAACACCGCTGGGAATCCAGGCTTGGATGCCCGTCACAGCCATCCTAGTGGGTGGCCAAGATGGGGTGCTCTCTAGGATCTGGGACAAAGAATTCCTACCTTAACCAGAGAGCTGGCCGAGCATTATTTTTGCAGTGCATTCAAGACACATGAACTCTGGCAGAGTTTCAGCAGATCCAGCAGTGGCTACCCTGCTCTGGACTGCCAGCTAGCTAACACAGGGGGCAAAGGATACATTCAGCCAGGCCTAAAGTGGAATCTCGGACAGTCTCAAAGTGCTTCTCCAAAGCTGGAAAAATGCAACCCTACCCCTGCCCCTCTAGAGCTGCCATTCGGTCCCTGGGACTCGGCGAAGTAGAAGAGCGGGGAATGTTCGAATGCGGATCATTGGTGCCAGAAAGCAGTCCCAGGTGGCGGAGGGGCAAACACACCCTGCAGAGAAGTGGCCCTACAAGCTCCTGGCTCAGTCCACTGACGTGAGAGCACTCGGATCGTACGGAGCGGAGGAATAACTGCTTTGGAAACGCTGCCTAGTAAGACCATCAGAATCCAGGGAAGGATGGAGAGATGGGAGCGCATGCATGCATCGAGAAACCTGCAGACGTTGGAATGAAAGGGAGGAAGCGTTAACACTTGATTCTTCCTATGGGCTCTTCTTTTCTTGCCCTGTTACCTTTTTCTCAGGGTGGCAGAGGAACAGGTGATGTGTGGGTACCCAGACGAATGGTGTTAGCTAGCTTCTATCACATTCTCACCAGCCTTTTACGTGGGACAAGAGTCCTCTTGAAAACCCTTAATTTAACTCTTGTCCATCCTGTGCTGGAGGTGGGGCATGTTCTGAGGAAACAGATGGACAGAGTGACAGCCTGGCACGGGGCCTGATGGGCGATCTGGCTTCTGTTCCTGGCTGTGCCACAGACACACGGAGTAACTATAAATAAGCCACGGATGGCATGTCCAGACTGCAGTTCAAAACCCGTGGCCGGCGCATGCCGGGTGACTCGGCAAAGGGGCTGTTTAATTGCTGTGTAACTGTTTGTGAGATGGGGGGTCCTTAGAGCGCAGGTTGCAGCTCGAACCCATGCGTCTGCCCCACAGCGAACCAGCTCCTTATCGCAGCCCTTCCGGCGCAGGCCAGCCCTGGGTGTCTAACTGCTGTGTAGGCACTCCCCTCGTCTCTCCATGTCTCCATTCCTGCCATCTTGGTGTGTCTTATGTCTGCCTTGGCATGAAGGAGTCCTCTTCTAGCAGCACAAAGCAGGCACCAGCTTTACTGGCTTCAAACGGATCTTCTTGATGTGCTGGGCTCTCTCTGAAATCAGGGGGAGCCAGCTGTGCAAGTCCGACCACCAAGAAAGGAATTCACCATGGTGTGACCAGAAACAAGCCCCTGGCCTGCTGAAAGGGTAGTACTGGGTTTTGAGGGATGCTGATCAGCGATGAGCATTAAAATGCCCTGGCATTTGAGCTCCATCTGGCTGAAACCTGGAGGTGAAGATCCAAGGATAATGTCACCAGGTGAACTCGGAAGCAAAACTCTGAAACACTGCAGACCAGTGGGTGACCGTACTGAGTGCACAAAAGCTACCCGATGTGTGATTGCATTTGAAGTCTGCTGGGGGTTTATGAAACCATTGGGGCACATTCTGTCCTGGGTTACACCTGAGTAAATATAGAGTAACAGTTTATTTAGATGAAGTTGCTCCAGAGTTAAAGCATTGTAACTTGAGGCAAGTGTGTGGCTGGGTAGATTTTATTTATAGTAAAACACTGTGAAGGAGCAAAGAGATCTTTATGCAAGCCCTCGAGCAAACACAGCAGTGACCGGGACCCTTTTGTTCGGCTGCAGGATTGCTAGAACCTTTCAGACTCTGTGGATTTTGAGACAGGTTCATTTAAATTAAGTGGAGTCCTTTTTAAAGAGTTGGATGGAAATGGATAACCCACTCTGTACAGTAGTTCCTGTGGGTAGCTTGATGAGGAATTGACTTTATTTTGTGCTGACGCTACATTTTCAATACACTGCTCGCTTCTGGAGTAGCGTCACTGCATTCTAGCGATTGTCAAGGGCTGGAGGGCGCAGGAGCGCTTTGCATCCACACAGGGCACGGCTGGGTTTTCGGTGTCTGGGGCAGGAAGTTTGGGACTGGGTGGTAAGCATCCTCGCTGCATGTAGGGAAGTGTCGGAAAGGAATCAGGGTGTTAACATTCAAAATGTCAGAGTTCACACTTTATTGACAAGAATGGGACAGTTCACCTCTCTTGGAGCTATTGTTTCAGGCTACGCAGACAGCTCTACATCCTTTATACTTGCTCTTGTTTTCGGAGACATTCTTGCAACCATGTGAGGATTAGAAATGTGGGTTTTTCAACGAACTTTTCACATGCTGGAGGGCTACTGCGCAGGGTGGCCCAGATGTGAACTCTGGGGTGAACTCCATGGACATGGAGCACCACAAGCTGTCTTACTGACGTCTGCAACGTTACAGGCCCAAGTCAATTCCTACCCTCCTCTTCCTGCAGAGGGACAGCGGGCGGCTACCTCTCTTTTGCCTTTTTTTGTGTGGCAAGCCAGCCACAGAGACAGGAATAGGACCCAGGAGTCCTGAGGTGAAATCTGGGCCGTGAGGAAGCCAGTGGGAGTTTTGCTATTGACACTGGTGCAGTCTCGATTTCACCCCTGCTTCCCTGCTCTGACAGGCTCTACTGCTGGGCTAATTTCGAGTTGTACCGGGGGAGCAAGTCAGTGGAGAGTTTGCCCCCCTGACTGACATAGCTGAGCTCTGACATGGCTTTGAAGGTCGTGCAGCCAGCGGAGGAAATGTGGGTCTGGCCCTTGCATGTAGCTCTTCCCCTTCCGGCTGCCTGGCAGGTCTTTTTCCTGCCCTTCACTGCAGTATCCGGACACTTACAAGGCAATTACAAATCAAAACCTTCTGCCAGGCAGACTAGATGCTGCAGTGTACGTAAAGGAAGCAGTTTGAGGCAAAAAGGCATCCTTTGAACAGTGCATGTTAAATCCTATTGAGGAAAATAGAACAGACCATAAACTCTGGCAAGTGAAATGGAAACATATAATTAGCAAGGTCAGAAAAGAATTTGAAGAACAGCCAAAGACTCAGAAAGTAACAGCAAGTTTTTAAATACATCAGAAGGAGGAAGCCTGCTAACCAACCTGTGGGGCCACTGGTTGATGGAGATGCTCCAGGACCACTCGAGGAAATAAGGCTACTGCGGAGAACCTAAATGAATTCTCTGCAGCTGTCTTCATGGTTGAGCAGGGAGGGAGAGTCCCAGACCTGAGCTGTTCTTTCTAAGCGACAGGTCGGAGGAGCTGTCCCAGATTGAGGTGTCATTAGAGGAGGTTTTGGAACAAATTGATAAATTAAACAATAAGAAGTCGCCAGGACCAGACAGTTTCCACCCAAGAGTTCTGAAGAAACCGCACTATGAACCTGAAGAACACTAATGCGGTATATGTCATGGTTTATACTGTGGTATTTGTGAGATATATGGCAGGTAAGACTATGTGACGGGGAAACATTTCCTGTGAGTATATTGGAAAATGTCGATAGTTGCCAATTTCACCACATGCTAAGCAGCTCCATCATTTCTGGGGGAGAAAAATTGTCCATGGAAAACCAATAGCAATCTTCTACTACATTGTCATCTGGTAGCTTTGACCAACAACCACCACCTTACGTTGTTGAAACCAACCGTTGTGGTCATGTTGCAGACTTTCTGGAGCTGTGCAGAGACTGGCTCTCATTTTGGGTGCTGCTGTTTTAGCTTGCAGGAGTTCTCCAAAAAGGGCCATATTCCACCGTACACACACCAACGTCGTAGACCACTGGAAAACGTGTTGTGTATGATTCAATGAGGTCCAATGTGAAGCTGTCCAGTGGCTTATGGCACCGCATCGGACCTCATCGAATCATACATAACCTGCTTTCCAGTGATCTACGATGTTGGTGTGTGTACGGTGGGTACATTGAACTCTCCAAGAATATGGAGAACTCCCACATTTTGGAGAACTCACGCATGCCAACAAGGAGCTCTGAGTATCTACACTAAGTACGTCTACACTCACTTTCTCCTGAAAATCTGAAGTCCGAGTGTCGAGTGACGGCTGGTGTTTTTACCATGGTCTTCTTTTAGTTGCAACCCTAACGCCCCCCTGACTTGCCATGTGGCCTTGGCCAGTCTGTCTTGTTGGCCCATCGGTAACATGGTGATCCTTAGCTTTGTTCTTCTGGTCAGAAACCGAGGGATGATGATTGTTGTATTCCTGTATTTCTAGGGCTCCCAGTCAATGACCTCATTGTGCTAGGCACTGTATAAACAGAGCAAAAATAGCCTCTGCCCCAAGGCGCTTACAGGTTCAGCATAAGAAGGGATGGATAAAGACCTGAGCAGAAGGAAACAATGGCTGATTGTGGGGGAGCCTCAGTGGCTTGGCAGCCAATGCGATGATCAGAAGGATAGGAAAGGCGATTGGCTGGGAAGGCTCTGCAAGTGAAGACAGACAGCGGGGGTTTGATGTGATTAAAGCAGACGCAGCCAGAGAAGGAACGTGAAGAAAGAGGTAAAGTGAGGCAGTTGAGCTGTTTTCTTTAACCTTGTAAGTTCCAGGAATGTCAGCTCTCTTCTTGCGTGGCTTTGCTGGAGGATGTCTCTGAAGAACACTGTCTCTGAATCTCTAACTTCAGTAACTAATGGACAGTTTGGAGAAAGGATGTCTGTGTTAAATAGTCTGGCTAAAAAGCCCTCCAGTGAAAGACCAGCCCCAGTTCATGCAGCTGCCGAATAGGTACCTCTTCCATCAGGATAGGGCACTAAAGGCCGTCGGCCACGTCTCTCCCTGTGTGCCCTTGGATAGGAAACTGACGTGCCTGAACCGTGGCAGTTGGATGAGCCGTTGGCTGGGGGAAGTTTGCCTGATGTTGTCTCTTGGCGTTCACTGCCTCAGGGCTTGGAGAGCTAGTGAACCAGGGCCCTCGCGGTCACCATCACGTTTCCCTGGCTAGATGGGATGTAGATTTCCAGCATGGAAAAGGAAGCACGTCATACGGATCCGAAGAAGGGTATGGGCTCACTTTCTGCCTCCCACTGCAGGTCTCCTTTACAAACAGCTGTTCTCTTTCATCTGGCCTGAACGGTCCGCATCTGTAGTCTGGGGCTGAGATCCCCTCTTGAGTGACTCCAGCATGGTGGGAAGGAAAAGAGAGGCACAGCCCTAAAACTATGTGTGAAGGGAGACTGCCGGAGGGTGCTGTTTGGCATGGCCCCATAGCTCCAGAATCAGCTGTCTCACTGGCCACGTCTTTCTTCTCTGCAGTTCAGAGCGCCTGGCCTTTGTTGACCCTCCAAGCTCCTGGCTTGGTGTCTTTCGCCCTATGTACCTCATCAGGGCACGTTTCCCCTGACTTTCTCTGTAGAGGAGTTCTTTCCTCCTGCTTACTCGTGTTATTGCTCAGCAGGGCTGGTCTCCTTTCCCCAGCTCCAGTGCTGGAATGAGTGACGGGGCCGGTGGTGGGCCGTCGGCACCAAGGTGAGCTCACATTTGGGTCTCAAGTGCCTGGCAAGGCCGTGGGGGAATCCTTTTGCTGCTGAGAAACTTCTACAAAGCTGTGGTCGGCGTGGTTAGAGCCCCATGGAGGGAGCAGCCCGTGGATCGCACCTAGCACAGTTCAGGACCGCTGTCAAGGTGTGTGGGGATAGGAGAGGTTGTTTTTTATTGTTTTGTTATATTTTTGTACTGCAACTCTATCTGCCTCATTCTGTGGTTACTGGTACCGCTCTCTAGGCTCACACCTGGCGCAAACCTCCATACAAGCTCAAGATCAGTGTCCCGACCACACCCCCGTGTTTGCTTATGGAGATTTACTCTGGTTAGTGTTAATGAGCAGTAATCCCAGCCAGTTCTTTAACACTGCATGCTCTGTTGCAACAGAGCTTCTGGCTTTCTCTATATAAACATCTTGTTTACTCTGCAGAGCAAAGAAATAAGGGCAGACAGTGTTGGATTTCTTAAAGGGGAGAAAAACTCTATTGTGTTCTAAAACTTCAGCATCCTCTTGGCCCTGCACTCCCTCTTTCCTTGAATGATTATCTTCCTCTTGCCCCTCTGCTCCATAAGTCTTTTCCAACTTGTCTGTACCACCACCACCTTCTCGCAGGCTTTGAGTGATGCGCACTAGGAAAGCTCGCCCGATCAGGGAAGAGGACCCACACCGTTAACTTTTAAGCATTCATTTTAAAAACAACAAAAATCTTCAGTTTTTCTGACGGAGGCATACGTTCCGAACGTCGTCTTCCAGAGTCTGCAGACAGCTAGCTTCAGGGCCCTTGCGGCTGCTATTAGTTCTGCACAGCAATAGTGACATTAACAAGAGTCCATTCAGTTTCCGCTGCTGTTCAGAACCCCATAGACAGCAGCAAAACAAGTTGATTCCTGCCACTGCTGGGGGACAACTGGAACAGTAGCAGGGAAGTGCGGGGCGTGGAGTTTTACATCAGAGTCATCTAGAAGCCGGAGGCTGATCCAGACAGTGGGGCCACCAGTCAGGATCTAGGGTAGAAATCCCAGAAGCAGGGGAGCTGGGCTTCTCAGCCCCTCCAGCCTGGTCTTTTGGATCCACCTCTGTACTCTAGCAAATGAACGATGGGTACGTATTTCAAGCTTTGTTCTCCTACAGGAAATGTGGCTTCTTCCCCTCCTCCCACAAAGTAGCGTGTGCCAATGGACATTGCAGAATTCCAGCTGCTCTGGGGTGGGGGGAGACTGTGGCCCTCGGTTGTCCAGACTCCAGGTCTGAAGTCAGCTGTGATCCAGATTCAAGAAACAGGAGGGAGGATTTCAGCATGGGTTTGGCAAGTGGGAGGATGCTATGGAATGAGACCTGTTTTGTCTGTGGCCAGAAGAGTGCATGGGGTGGAGTCAAATAAACTCGGCCCACTTTGCTCTCTGCCTTCCAAGCTGGTGTCTTCCAGAGCTGACGCTACCCAAAACCACGGGGAAAACTAAACATCCACACACGAGTCATAACAAATCTGTGGGGTTTGATTTTTAATAGTGTTCTACCCTTGTATAGCCTGCTACGTCTCATGTTCATCTCTTTACACCTCCATCCACTGTAGGAGCTTAGACAGATGTGCTTCACCAAAGGCAATTTTAGCCTAAGTCTCCTGATATTTGTACTTATAAAGCACCAGCTCCTGGAGTCATGTCAATGTGTGTGTCTCAGCTGTCCTGTTAAAGGTTTCTAGCCTTCATGGTTATGGGAGAAAGCTTTGAAAACCTGACCCAAGTGCATCCTGACAGGCAGAGAAACCAGAAAGTACATTAGAAGATCACCTTTATTTTAAAAATAATCTCATGACTTTTAAGCTGCTCTCGGAATTTCTGGAGGGCTGAGTTGTGATTTTTTTTTTTTTTTAATTCCTGGCCTGGTGATATTGATTCTAGGGATGTGAGTGTAAACGGGATGTAGCGCCCGTTTGCAGCCATCCTGGATGTTAGAAATGAGCACACCTATTAGGTCATGTTCCCTGTCTCTTCTAGTAGGGGCGAAGGCCAGAGTTTCCACAGAGAACCCATTTAGTCATTAAAGGCAAGACCGTTAAGTCTGGTGTGTGTGTGTGTGTGTGCGTTCGCCACATGAGGGCTCGCGTTGTGGCGTTACCCTGCGTATATTGTACATCTCGTTTGGTGAATAGGTTCAGCAGGGATCAGATGTGGGGCAAGGAGGATAAATTACCGTTGTGAGGAGAATCCTCAGCTTGAATTCCTGCATCTTCCCGTGTTTAAACGGTCAAACGGCGTGTTTAGTTTTTACTTTCTAAGTCGACAAAGAGGGTGGGGCGGTAAGGCAGAGGGGCTGGGAATCTGAGGACTGGCTTCTGTTCCAGGCCCTGTTGCTGACTCAGCGTGACCCTAGACGAGTCAGCAAGCGCAGGTCTACGCGCCAACGGTGCCAACGTGCTACGTAGGCCGGGGGTGTAAAAACCACTCCCCGGCATCTGTTGTTCGGGGAGGCGGAGTTACTGTCCTGCGATCAGCTCGCGCTGTGGCTACATTAGTGGGCTCTGCCGGCACAATTCTACTGGGAAAGCATTTGTAGTGTAGACAGGGCCAGAGCCTTAGGACGTCTCCGTCTCTAATGGGGTCCCGTGCGGCTACCTCTCCTGGCACCCACGGGTGGGAGGCAGTTTCTCCATGTGTGCAGAGACTGAGGCACTTGGGTAAGATGAAGCCTTAATGAAATGAACGTACATGCGGACAGATCCCTGGGGTCTTAGCACTGCACATCCCCGGGAGAGGCGAGCGCACAGGAGTAACTAGACAGGTGTCAGGTGCTGTGCGCCAGGGGGAAGGTCTCATCTGGTGGGATCAGACCACACAGTGCCGCCCCAACAGGCTTGGCAGGTTTGCCCCCCGAGGGCGAGACCCGAGCTCTGCGCACGTCTGGATCTGGGTTTGAGTAATGCGATGGTGTGGGAATCCTGGCTTGGTGCTTCCCGCCCTTTGACACTCCCCGTTTTCCCCCCTGCCAGATTCAGTAATGATGAATGGTTCCAACGTTGCCAATGTGACGACATCCAGCGCGAAATCCAAAGACGACCAGGTAGTGAATGGACATGATGAGAAGGAAAACAACCCTTTCGCCGAGTACATGTGGATGGAGAACGAAGAGGATTTCAACAGACAGGTGAGAAAAGCGGCAGCTGGCTCCACATCCCTGGGGCTAAAAAGGACTCCAGGGGCGGTGAAATGGCTCTCCATGGGAGCCTCTTACTGGCCAGGCCCTGCAAAGAGAAGGCTGCTGTCTCCGGCCCTCGCTCGTGAACCAAGTCAGGCTGGTCCAGCTGGCGGGACACACTGCCATCCCCCAGTTAGATCTGTCCGGGGTGGCATGAAGGACATTTCCTTCCCCCCAAATTTGCTCTGAATTTTAGGCAAATCAATTCCTGCGTGCCTAGGTTGGGAAAATCAGGCCCAAGTTGGGCATCCCAAAATGGACATTCCCCGACAGCATTATCCCTCGTCAGTGACCTGAGCGGCAATTGCTTGCCAAGGGTGGCCATCTGTCTGCAGAATCCGGCCGCCGTGTAGTTGGCGATAACCATAGAAGCTGTGTGCGGCAACCGAGCAGAGGAAATCTTGGTCAGAGAGAGTTAATTATCTGCAGGATACTTGACTAATGATGACTGAGACTTTGCGTGGCTCTTCTGTGCATGAGAGGCTTGGCACGTATTGTTTGAAGCTTGTGACTTAGCTAATGAGCCGGGAGCACTGCAGAGCCTGGTTTTCAGCCACTTTCCCCATTCCTTGTGCCCTGGACTTGCTTTGATTTTGTCCCAGTGCCCGGCCTGTGTGATGTGGCCAGGGAAACTTGCTGGAAAGCTGTAGAAGGGACGGGCACACACCTCTAGCTGGAAGAAATGTGGAATCCGCTTGAGCTGGGAGGGGAGTGAATTCTCCAGCCTCTGGCTGTGCCATTGGCTGTGCGAGCTCCTGCTATGGGCAGGAAATCTGAAACTTCCCTGCTGGAGAC
The DNA here is from genome assembly GCA_007922175.1 of Pelusios castaneus. NCBI lineage: Eukaryota > Metazoa > Chordata > Testudines > Pelomedusidae > Pelusios > Pelusios castaneus. Next base: position 768,233 of record ML685850.1, on the reverse strand, counting down.
AGTTGCTTCCCTAAAGTTCACCATGTATCATGGGTGTTCTTGTGCGGTGGGGGATTATGACGATGGGGAGGGATTGTTCCAGAGAAGGACTCCAGGCCGTGCTTCCGTCCAGTCCCCCCAGCCCTCAGAAGGGAACTTCATCAGTGGTCTTAATGTTCTCGGCAGAAAATCTCCATATGGGAATGTTTAAGTTTGTTCCCCTGGTCTCCAGCTCGCAATAACCCTGCTGCTCAGAGCCTGTTGTGCCATGCCAAATTATGCAATGGGCGTTGCTACATTGTGGCTCACGGGTAAAATTGCCTGTGACTAGACACAGCCGCCACCCACAAGCAGCTGCACCGATGGAAATGTGTAAGACACATTACAGAGTGTTTGCAACGCGCTCAGCTGTCTGGCAGCACTGAGCAGTAGTGTTAAATAGAGTCCAGCCAGGCTGTTTTCACTGAAGGGTGCATACCATGGATGCAGGTCGACGGGGGAGCTCAGGGGGTGTAATTGGGAGTGATGGGGTGTAGATTTTAAAATCCAGACTGAATGCTGAGGATCCGTTTGGCTATGGAACAGGATTGCATTGCTTGCGACCCTTTAGTGGGATTGGTGGGCAAAATAATGAAGAGAAGCCGTAGAATCAAAGAAGAGGAGGGTTGGAAGGGACCTCAGGAGGTATCTAGTCCAACCCTCTGCTCAAAACAGGACCAGCCCCAACTAAGCCATCCCAGCCAGGGCTTTGTCAATCCGGGCCTTAAAACCCTCTCAGGATGGAGATCCCACCACCTCCCTCGGGAACCCATTCCAGGGCTTCATCCTCCTAGGGAAAACATTCTTCCTAATATCCAACCTCGCCCTCCCCACTGCAACGTGAGACCATTGCTCCTTCTTCTGTCTTCTGCCACCCCTGAGACCAGCCCAGCTCCGTCCTCCCTGGAACCCCCTTCAGGTAGTTAAAGGTGCCATCAAATCCCCCCTCACTCCTCTCTTCTGCAGACTGAACAGGCCCCGTTCCCGCAGCCTCTCCTCGTACATCATGTGCTCCAGCCCCCTCATCATTTCTATTCCCCTCCAGTTGGTCCAGATCTTTTCTGTAGTGGGGGGCCAAAAAGTGGACACAGTACTCCGAATGAGGCCTCCCCAGTGCCGAGCAGAGGGAATAATGGCTTGCCGTGATCAGCAGGCAGCGCTCCTAGGAATGCAGCCCAATATGCCGTTAGCCTGTCTAGTGCATAGGGCAGAAGTCGTCTGTCTCCCCGCATTGCCCGCTTGGCCATTCTCAGCCCCGGACTAGTGAGCTTTGAACCAGGAAATGTCTCGGTGGTCTAAATGGCCGGACCACGTAGCGCCTCTGCAGGAGGGAGCAGCCACGACTTCCAGAGCTCTTAGGAATCCTAGTCTACATGTAACAGCCTTGAAAACGGCTGCTGTCCTGGGCATTTGTGTTCCGCCTTGCAGGGCCTGGTGCACCCCTGGGGAGCAGAAACCGTTCCCGGAGGCTCAGGAAGCTCAGCCAGCGTTTTTGGGATGATCTGAGATTTCATTGGAGGGTTTGTAGTCCTGACGGCTGGAGGAGCTCCCCAGGGGACGGCTGTGCGTTGGCTCCCTGACCGGGGTGATCCACAGCGATGTGAAGCCATCTCCCCTTTCGTCCAAGACAGGGTTAACTCAGAGCCGTCACGTGGGTTGGGCTATGCCCTGGAGTGCCACTGCGGTGTGTGGACTGGGCCCTGTTTCCCACGCTCAGTCTTGCCCCTTAGGAAGTCTGTTTAGAGACCGCCCCTTCCCCACCCCACGCAGTCCTGGTGCGGGCGTTGGGCCCAGGCAGCGAGTGGGCAGACCTGACTTGTGGCCGCCCAAACAGAGCAACTTGCCCCTAGAATGGAGGCTGAGTCCTTCCCCCCCCCCCCCCCCTGCATTTCTCCCTCTTCCCTGCCAGTTTTCTGGAATGTCGGTTTCCTCCGCGTGGTGCTCGCCAAGCAAAGAAGCCGGCGTGCCAGGCCCCTCCCTTCTTTCTTCCAGCAATGGAAGGAAGGCTGTTGGCCCAGAGACCCTACACATCCCAGAGGGGTGGAGCAGGAAGCGGTGCGAGAAAATGCGGGTTCCCTGCTAGACGAAGGTAGAGCAAGTGGTGACGGCGTGGGCGGAGATGCACCGAAAGGGCTGAAGGAGAGTTTGAGGCCCCCCCAAATAAATTACACCTTGACCAGCGAGGGTAATAGCCATTGACACAGCTTGCCGAGGGCTGTGGGCATTCTCCATCGCAGGCAATCTTTAAATCAAGACTGGATGACTTTCTAAAAGATCTGCCCCAGTTCAAAGAGGAAATAATGCAGGGAAATCCTCTGGCCTGTGTTATACGGGAGGTTCGATGAGGATTATTGGTGACTGCTTAGGGTCTGTCAGTCTCTGAGCCCGGACTGCCATAGATCGTGTGAGCCCCAGTACATCTGCTGGATCCAGCTGGTACAACTGGCTCCCTCCGCATGTGAGCGTTAACAGCACCACTGCCTGTTTCCATGCAGCGCACCCTGCCTCTACATGCAAGCACGCACGATGGGGCCCAGGCACGTCCAGCTCCGCACGGTAGAGCTGTGCTGCAGGAGTGTCTCACCGCCAGTCCCTCCGTGGAGCTGGGGAGAAAGTGCCAACGTCTGCTGTGTGTCAGTTCAGGCCACACCATTTCACTATCCACAGCGAAAATGCAAAGCCCGGAAGGGATCTGCGTGGTTGTCGGAGATAGTGTTTGCTCAGCCCATTGGGCCTTGCTCCTGTCTGGTTCTGTAGCTCAGGCTGGGTTAAGGCAGGCTTCTGGGTCTGAGGCCCAGCACTTTGCATTCATCTGCGCAACCTCAGTAGACGGAGATCCGGAGCGAGGCATGGGGGCAAGGTAGGCTCTGAACAGCTACATGGAACAAATGCCAGTCCGGGGCATGGGGCAGAGCGACGCTGATGGGAAGGAGAGACGCAAGAAGGCTGTTCTGGGAAGAAAAGTGCGGAGATGGAGTAGTCAGTTCATCTGGGGCGGAGAGTTTGGCAGTCTCTGTTTCTCCTCTGGGTCCTGTGCTACCAGTCTGAAAGAGGTGAAGAGAGCCTGGTCTGTGATCTTTCCCAGACAGTGTAAACAGCTGTCTTGGGGAACCAATGTTGATATCCATCCATCTGACACTTGGGGCACCGGATATCCATCTTGTACGCGCTCGGGAGCGCTGTGGCAATAAGTCTCTTAGCCGTTGCAGAACATGGCAATGGCGGGATGGCCGGGGTCCATCGGGTCCAGTGTCCTGACTCCAGGGGCCAGCCCTCCAGATGTTGCTGGGGAGGCTGCTAGAAACCCTGAGGTGGGCCAGCTGTGGATGTCCGACCCCCAGGGGAGGTGTCTCAGAATCAGCTTATGAGGCTAATGGGGAGACATTTTTAGCCTGCATTGCTATGTAAAGTAGTTTTAAAATCAGGGCAGTCTGTGATCAGCTGTTCCAGTTGAAGGGCGCTGTCTGGTGGGAAAACTTACCCCAGTCCTGAGTGGAGAGACCAGGAGCTGGGCTGTAGGATTTCAGCCACAGGCACATCTTTAAATTCTCCCTGCACTCCAGGCTCAAGCCAGGCTTGGCTCTGTCTCCTGACAGATGCTTCCAAGGCTGGCCTCCGGCTTGCATTCCCAAAGGCTGGCTAACCACCAGAGAGATTGCAAGGTCAATGGCCTGCTCTGCTCTGGGTTCCTTGGGGCAGAAGGGCGACTTTCTTACCCTGTCTTCACAATCTTTGCCAAGCCATTCTTGGGTGGGGGGTAGTCGCAGGCTTTTTACGAAGAATTTGGTAACTAAATTTGCCGTGTGGCTCGGACATAGTTAGGGTGACTGGAGCTCAGCTGAAGACAGTGTTGCACGTTTGCTGCCCTGGTGAATTGCCGGCTTGTGCAATAGGTTATACGTGACCATCATACCAGGAGGAGGGGAAGGGGGACCAAGAGCTGGGAGCAGAAGACCCACTGTCCCAGCACCCTGCGTGGGGGTTTGATTATTAGAAGGATAGATGGGTTTGGGATGGCCGGGGCAAAGGTTGCAGACCTCTTCAGACAGCTAACTAGACTTGCGTGCTGAGCTGGGAAGGAGCCACTCGTCAGGATTCCAGTGACATGGGGAAAGGGGGTAGAGAAGTCCTGGAGGCCACATTTAGGCTGCTAGGTAAGGGATTCAAGTCCAGGACCTGCTCAGAAGCAGTCTCTGAAATGCTGCCATTTCCGCAGGGAGAATTGCAGTATCTCAATGCGTGGGTGGGACATTGTGTAGGAGGAAGAGTTTAGATGCCGAGGGGCCTTCTGGGAAAGGGGGAGCCTCTACAGGAAGGCTGGGCCCTACCTAAACCAAAACGGAACCAGGTTGCTGGCATTACAATTAAAAAGGACACAGAGCAGTTTTTAAACCGTGAGCCAGGGGAAAGCCGACCGGTGCAGTGGAGCACGTCCTTTGGACAGAGACATCCCTGGAGAGGATTTATTCCGGGGGGTTCACTGCGTTCTAGCTGAGAGGGAATAGAGAAGTTGACAGTACAGGTCGAAGAAGAGTGTCTGGTTATGTCATGTTAGGGCAGACAGCTGAATGTGGCCACACGTATCAGTGCTTGTGTACAGATACAAGAAACTGAAGTCCTAAGACAGGTGAACCTGAGTGCCTGGTGTTAAATGAGGATATCGATACGACAGGCATCACAGAAACCTGCACGATCCGACTCAGTGGGACACGGTAATCCCAGGGTACAAAATACACAGGAATGACGGACTAGGTCATGTGGTGGGGGAGTGGTGCTAGATGTGAAAGGAAACGGTCAAATACAGTAACCACCCTAAAATCAAAGGGCCCCATATAGTTTCGGTGGCTGGAAGTTCCATGTGGAAAAATAAGAATATAACAGGTGTGCTGGCCGTGGTCGCTGTAGGAAGACAGGATACTGGACTTCCGGTCTGACCCAGGGTGGCTGATCTTGTGTTCTTAATGCCGATTTTGGATGTAGGCAGGTGGCGGAGCATCCGCCGAGGCAGGGCTAGATATCTGTGAAGTGCTTTAAGGTCTCCACCCTCAGGTTCATTAGACTGGCAAAGCGTATTACCAAGTCAGTTAAAAGGCCGCCTTCTCTGACTCTGTATTTCACTTCCCCGGAAATACGGAATCTGTGTGAACCGTGGATCTAGCCATACAGGTATGTGTGGGGCCTGGGGGGACACGAGCCATCCCGCCACCCTTTGCTTGTCCCAGATTCCATTAAACCCCAGTGGACTGGCTGTATGTGCTCCCCCTTGCTGGGGCTCCTGTCAGTGAAAGATAAAAATGACCCTGTTAACTCCTGTGGTGCACCCCTCACCTCCCAGCCTGTCTGATGGAGGTAGGGTTCTCCCCATTGTCTTCTCTCTCGGTGTTTGTCCAGTCAGACACCCCAACGCATGGCCCTGATTCGGTGACCGTGTGCATGCTGCTGATCTGAGATGGGGTGTCAATCCGCTGATGCCCTTCCCGTGCAGTGAGGGGATGTATGTGGGGTCAGTCTGGCTCAGCAGTGGCAGGAAACCGATGGCAGTTGTGTGGACCGTGTGTACGTCCTAGCGGCCGTGAACCTGCACCGCAGATGGACAGAGCAGAGCTGCAAGAGACGGGGTCACAGTCTGGTGGCTCGCTGCGTAGTCCTGCTGGAGGTGGCTATTTCCTGTGAATTGCGTGCCTGCTCCCTGCGTGGACACAGGACTTAATCCCACATCCCTGTGATGTATCTCGTTAGTGGCTGTTGAAATCTTTCCGTCTCCTGATTTTCAGTATCTCCAATTCATTTATTTCCTGTCACGGGCAGGGGACTTACTCTAGACCTACCCAAACCTGGGCCATCCGGCCGTATGACAGCTTGCCTGCCTGCCAGGCGGAGCCGCGGTGGAGTTACTCGCCCTTCTCCAGTGTGCGCTCGACAGGAGCAGGCTGCCCCCGTGTGTCGGCATAAGCAATAATGGGTGGGGTTTAACTCGTGGTCTCCGTGATGGAAAACTCCCTGGGTAAACTCCCTCACTCCTTAGTCCCGGCGTCCCAATGGAAATGGATCTGAACTGCCTTGTGGGGGGCCCGAAAGTGACAGGCTGAGCTGCGTTGGCCGTGGGTTTCGTCACTTCCGTGCAAATCGGATGTTCCACTTAAGCCTGGAGCGAAGCTGCTCTGGTGATGGAAAGGGGCCTGTGAACTGGTGTGCGTCAGCGCAAGGGGCACCTGTCTTTGGTGTCTCCTACTGACCGCCTGCCTCTCGCTGGGTCTCCCAGCTGTCAGCCGGCCAGCCAAGTCTCAGAGTTCAGTCCCGCTCCAAAGTAACGGAAGGAGCCAAACAAAAATCCTCCCGATCCAAGTGGTCATTTTTCCTCCTCCCCAACAGGCCAAACTAAGACTGCTTCTCCAATGGGATTGCCCCATGCTGCCTGCTTCCCCCAGGGACTCGGGCACTTTTCCCCTGGGTCTCCCTGCTCCCACTTACGAGTCTATCCCAGGACTTCCCGCACAGGAGTCTGCTCAGCTGCCCACGGGTGTCTTCCCCCAGACCCCCCTCCTTCCTTCCCCATCCCAGGAGCCAGCTTCCTCCTGTAGGATTCTGGGCTGGAGGCCTCCTCCAGCTGTCTCCTCCGAGCCTCATAACAGGAGATGTGCCGCTGCCCCCTTGCCCTGGGATCCTGGCAGTTCTCTGTGGGTCTCGCTGTCCCCTCTGAGCCCTCATTCCTAGAGGCCTGCTCTGTCTCCTTCGGGCTCTGTCTGGCCTGCAGCAGCCGCAGGGCCTCTCCAGAGAGAGCTCCTTTGCTCCCCCTTGTCCTTGATACACCACCTGGGGCACCTGAGTTCTGGGCTGATGGGGCCTCCCGAAGAGCCGCTGGTCCCACGAAGAGGCCACGGAGGTTCTCTGCAGCACAGGAGTGGCAACCCATCCTCCCCTGCAACCGCTCCGGGTTCTTGGCGCCCTTTGAAGATTAGACCAGCTGCTTAGGCCTCCACAGCCGAATCCTGTGGCCTCACTAAGTGACTTGACCAAAGCCCTTGGCTCAGCCAAAAATGGGACCCAGGAGTCCTGGCTTTCTCTCAGCTCCTCCTGCACCAGACCAGGCTGCCTCCCAGCGTCGTCTGGTAATTGTCCGAAACGCTCCACCTTGCGGGGCTGGGGCCCCAGGGCTGTAATGCTCCATAGAATCAGAGCAGAGCAGGGTTGGAAGAGACCTTAGGAGGTATCTGGTCCAACGCCTGCTCACAGCAGGACCAACCCCAACTAAACCAGCCCAGCCAGGGCTGTGTCAAGCCAGGCCTTAAAACCCTCTCAGGATGGAGATTCCACCACCTCCCTTGGGAACCCGTTCCAGGGCTTCACTACTCTCCTCGGGAAAACGTTTTCCCTAATATCCAACCTCGACCTCCCCCTCTGCAAAGTGAGACCATTGCTCCTGGTTCTGTTACCTGCCACCACTGAGACCAGACCAGCTCCCTCCTCCCTGGAACCCCCTTCAGGTAGTTAAAGGTGCCATCAAATCCCCCCTCACTCTTCTCTTCTGCAGACTGAACAAGCCCCGTTCCCTCAGCCTCTCCTCGTATGTCATGTGCCCCAGACACCTGGTCATTTTCATTGCCCTCTGCTGGACTCTCTCCAATTTGTCCACATCCTTTCTGTAGTGGGCCCAAAACTGGACACAACTCTCCAAATGAGTTCTCACCTGTACCGAGTAGAGGGGAATAATCACTTCCCTCTGTCTGCTGGCCAGGCTCCTACTGATGCAGCCCAATACGCCGTTAGCCTTCTTGCAGCAAGGACACGCTGCTGACTCGTATCCAGCTTCTCGTCCAGTGTAACCCCTGGGTCTTTTACTGCAGATCTGCTGCCCGGCCAGCCAGTCCCTCGTGTGTGTTAGTGACTGAACAATGGGGAGTGAAGGAACCAAGCGATTGAGGGCGTCGCTGTAGAATCTGATTGCCTTTCCAGTATGGCCAATTTAGACAATACCACCTTACAGATGTTTGAGGGCCATCCACGCTGCCCCACAACTTCCACTGTCCTGATCCTCCCCTTGGCATAGGTGACCAACTCCGCCCGTGCTACGGGCAAGTGCTGCTAGAACATGTGTGCCCTGCGCATGGCAGGTCGCGAAATGCCGCCAAGATGGGGTGTGCAATGTAGATGGACCCAGAGTTCCCCCACCCTCTTCTGAACTGACTGTGGCTTGCAGCTCATGGTCCCTCCGATCCCATCCGTGCATTCAAAGAACTGGGTTACCCAGGGCTTTGCCTACCCACTTGGGAGTCAGGACTCCTGGGTTCTCTTTCTGGTTTGGCCCGGTCCCTTAGGCCCACGGGAGTGTAAATAGCTGGCCTGATTGTTTTTAAAGGCGCTAAGAACCTCCATTTGGCATGGCCAGATTAAAGCGGGGCGTGGGAAAAGTCTGTCTCAGCGTGGCCGAAAGCATGGGCCTGTGTCCTTCTCCCAGTTTTTCTCCGGGGCAAGGGGAGATGGATTCTGTGAATGAAAGCACAGGGCTAGACGGGGCCCTGCGATCCTCTCGCGTGTGTGCACGCAGGCGGGTGGCTTGTGACCCTCAGCCCTTATGGGTCTTCCCCTTCCTGGCCAGGTGGAGGAGGAGCTACAGGAGCAAGATTTCCTCGACCGCTGTTTCCAGGAGATGCTGGACGAAGAGGACCAGGACTGGTTCATTCCATCCCGTGACTTGCCCCAGGGCCTTGGGCAGTTGCAGCAGCAGCTGAACGGACTCTCGGTGGGCGACAGCTGCAGCTCAGAGGACATTTTGGTAAAGAGCCGGGGGAACGTCACGTGCGGCAGTGGTCCCTCGGGATTCAGCCACGCTCCGCAGGGCCTGTCTCAGAGTGGGGAGCCCCAGTGAGGGTAGAGCACCCCTTGGTCCTGGGGTTTCCTCAGCCCTTGAGTAACACCCATGAGCATGTGGGACTCGCATGCTGAGGACACATCCCCTCCGCTGTGGTGAACCAGGTTTCCTTCCGGGATGTCACTAGTAACCATCCCAGCTCAGTCCGCCGGGGCGTTGTGTTCTGCAGAGCTTCCTCCTGGCTGGTTGCCCTCTCAGTGGGCCACGCCTGTCATTGGGGTAACCCCAGACCGCTGGAGCAATGTCTGTTCCCCTCTGATCAGTGCTGCGATTTCCCTACAGCCTTGCCAACCCAACTCCACGTTGAGCTCACATTTGGAAACAAGCCGCCGTTCTCTGGCTTGGGTCCGGTTGTCTCTGATCACCTTCTGCTGCCCGTGGGGTCGGTGGAACCGTGCGCCTCGTTCCTGCGTGTCGATGCCCCCTCGCTGTGCTGCAGAGCGAGAGACGCACCCCACGCCACGCAGCGCCGCGGTGGCAGCCATCAGGAGCGGGGCGCGCAGCTGCCTTGTCGACCCCCACAGGCAGGAGACGGCCGTGGGGAGGGGGAAGCCCAGGATGAGACGGTGGTGCTGACGCACAGTGTTGGGGTTGGGTCGGTTCTGAAAACAACTGGGTGCTCCCGATTGTTTGGGGCAGTGATTCTCAACCTCCTGTGGGCCGTGCCATGCCTAACAGCATTTTGGGACCCTACAGGACACACCAGCCCACCCTCCTCAGGCCAAATCCAGCCATTGCTCTCCCGACACTTACCGCTGTGTGGCGACAGCCTTGAGACCGGCTGGTTTGGAGGCGTAGCTGTGTTGGTCCCAGCATATTAGAGGGCCAGGGCGGGTGAGGGAATATCTTTTCCTGAACCAGGGCCTGCTGGTGACAGACACACTTCTGAGCCATGCTGAGCTCTTCTTCAGAGCCTTGGCCAGTGTTAGGTATTCCTCACCCGCCTTGGCTCTACACCCTCAGGATGGGTGTGTGCGGCTTGGGTTCAGGGCTGGGTTGGGCTTTATAATTTGGCCCCAGCAGATCTCTGGCTGACTCTAGAGGGCTGATTGCATTTCTCCTCTGGCTGAGAGCCCAGCGATTGCGCCCCCCCCCCCCCCCAGTGCATATGCAGGGTATTGGGTTAGGGACAGAGATGTGAGCCCATCCGCTTATGACTTGTCGTGGACTGGGTGACCCTTCTGCAAAGACGATGAGGAGCAGCGGGCGTTAGCGGCTTGGAAGGCTGTTCTAATCCCAGCTTTGTGTTTCCTGGACCAAATCACGTCACTGTTCCATGTCTCGGTTTCCCCATTTTAAAACACAGATCTCACTTGGCGTAACTGAGCCTTGCAACCTGCCAGGAAAGAGGGGGTTGGCCTATGGGTGTTCTTGTCCCGCAGCGCAGGCGTTGGGTGGAATACTCTGCCGCAGTTCCCATTACGTGGCAAGGAGCGTGGTGGGAGGAGGAATGAACACAATACCTGGGGCAGCAGCTGTGTGCATTGGCCGAAGTCAGTGGCCCTGCCCCGGAGCTGGCATCTCTGGGTAGGGAGGAGGAAGGGGGGCCAAGGTAGAGGGGAGAGAAATGCACGGTGACGGGAATGATCCCTCTTCCTTTTCTCCATTTCAGAGCAAAAGCAAGTTGAACCCTGACGCCAAGGAGTTTGTTCCCGGAGTCAAGTACTGACCCTTCAGGCAGACTTCGAACAGACTGTGGCCCTGGCTTTGGGAGAGGGGGGTGGGAGACTCAAACTCGGCGCTGTGAATGGAGTCACCGCGACGCAGGGAAATCTTGCTCTCTAAGCTTCTCGGGTGCCGTTTTCTTTTTCCTTTATAGCAGCTATTGTTTGGCAGGCGGCTTTCTGGGACCTGCAGCCTTCTGGGCTTCTTTTGCGACTGCTACTCTACGGAAGGCCGAGTCTGGGCGTGTGCTTCAACGCAGCTAAATGGAGGCCGTTTTTGAAAGCAGGCTTTTCAGGGAACCCCTCCCTGTTCTCCTCGCTATCCGCAGAGGGCCAGGAAGTGCTGAGAGGAAGGGTGGAGCTTGGGGAAGGAGCAGGATGGGTTCTCTTCATATTTCTGTTCAGCACGGATTCTAAAAGGCGAAGCAGAATGAGGCAGCAACTTGAAATCCTTCCCATCAGCGGGATTTCCCAGCTCTCTTCCCGCAGCGCAACAGATGCCCTTCCTCGGCGTAACCTGAACACTAGCTGGGGGAGCCCTTCGCAGATCAAGAGGAGCCTGGCATCCTTGTGGGTAGAAGTGAGGGGGATCAGATCTGCAAGAGGTCAGGTGACCTCCAGGGAAATGGCTCTGTCTGCCAATAGTACCTCTGCCATGGCCTCTTGTTCTGTTCTCTGAAACCTCCAGCCGCTGCTGCTTACAAATCAGTAGGCAAAGTGCCCCACCTTTCCGCTTCAAAAAAGGAAAAAATCCAAAGGGAACGAAAAGGTGCCGCACACCAGGCACGCTGCGGAATGGCTCAGTGGGGAGTTGCGTTCCAGCTCAGGAAAGAGAGAGAGAGCCAGTCATGGCTGGTGAGTGCCTTATAGGCCCCATCCTGCAAGGTGCTGTGCTCCCCATAGCAGAGGATGCTTAGCAGCTTGTAAGATCATCCCCTGGCCATTTGGAGAGTGGCCTGTTGACTCCCTGGGCATTCCTGGGAGTTGAGGAAAGCACGGGGGCTTCCCCACCAGGAGCCTGGCTTGGTGTCCTAATTTGTGCCCCACAATTTGCCTCTTGCTGTGTGAGATGCTTGGTGGGACCCCAGGTGGGTCTGGAGACAAATTTGGCTTCTGATAATGAATGCTTTGATCCGATGAGAATTGCTGGCCAACAAACCAGAGTCCTCAGCAGACCTGTGGGCACCTGCTGAGAGCAGAAGACTCTGCCCATGTTCCCTTTAATGGTCCCAGGGTAGATCTGGTTTGGGATTTAACCCTTATGGGCTTCGGGCAGTCTCAGCTGCTGCGCGGTCACCTCCGAACTCTGGCCTCTGGGCATTTAGAGCTTACAGGCGTCTTGGTTTGCCGGAGAACATGCTCCGTCTGAAGCCCCTCAGCTAGTTAGACACGTGGGCTGGGAAATACAGGAACCTCCTGTAACAGGAAGGGACTTCCCTCCTCATGCTGAGCTGGGTGGGGCAGGGAGAACAGACCCCCTTGGATCCATCAGATGGGCTTGCTGGTGAGCCTGAGAGCGTTGCTGGACCTGTGCAGGCAGCTGGGGAACCTTCAGCGTAAAGGTGAGGGAGCAGCTTTTGGGAGGTGACACCCACCACCTTGCCCTCGGGCTGATGGGGGCCTGCAGGATCAGGCCCCTCTGCAGAGCAGATACAAGGCATTTTAACATGAGCTGGTAACCACGTGCCTGGCTCTGTTTGGAACAGACACTCGCAGCACCCTCTCCTCTGTGCCAAGCCGGAGCCATTTCCTCGAACTGCAAGAGGCCGAGACAACTCCAGCCTTTTTGGGTTTAAATCATCTTCCAGGATATTGGCGACTCCTCCTTCTGGGACCCAAGATCAGCAGTCTCCGGGCCAGGTTGAACCCGCTGCCTCAATGAGGTGCCTGGGCTGATGCTGGCTTTTTTACTACATCTGGTGTTGGCGAGGGATTGTCTGCTCTGTCCATAGACAACGGCGTGGGCTGTCCAAGGCCACAGACTCCTGTCTTCAAAGTGTGACCAGGTTCTTGGTTTTTAATCTGTCTCTCGCAGCTTTTTATCACATCCCTTCTCACTGGCTCAGCAGATTGGCAGGGAGGGTTTCGGAGCCCTTTGAGCGCTTGCCCAGGCTAAAATAATTGCACCTGATGGCTGCCCCACTGAGCCATGTGACCCGAGAGAAGTTCTCAGGCCACTTCCCGCTGGCCTGGCGAAGTCCAGTGCACCTGCTGGCCTGACGTTGGCAAGCGGAGAAGAATCCATGGAGCGTAACTGGCCTGGAGGCATGGTTGAGACGCCTCGCCTGGGGGCGCTTGCACTAGACCTGCTTTGTGATTAGACAGAAATCCAGCCTCCCACGGTCAGGCTGGCACCTTCAACCCGCACCAACCACCCTTTCATCCGGGGTCGGAATTGGCTGATGCTGACGTCGTACTGTACAGATATGGCTGCACACGGCAGGGCCTGGGCTGTGTCCGGTTCTGGGGTTCAGCCGTTGCCTCCAGTGCCTGCTTTCTGTTGCTCTGTTAACTGGGGCCAGAGCACCCGCATTACTATGGGCGAGCTGCGGGTGCACTGTGGCATAGGAACCCAGCTGCCCTTTGCAACAGGGTAGTCTCCTGGGTGGGGGTGGACTCCGCTGCCACCTTAGAGCAATGCCCACCCGACTGCGCGGGAGTGGTAAGCGTGGGCATACAGGTCAGACTTCCTCAGTATCACTGGTCGAGTTCTCAACCCCCCGCACCTCCGCGCTCTGGCTTTTCTCTGACTCTTTCCATGACGTGCTGTACATTTTTAAGACAAGGGAATAAACCTTTTGGAGTCCAGCAGTGCAGTGCGTGGCTCTTTCTAACGGCCGGGCAAGCTCGGCATCCTGGTCAGAAGCCCTGTGTCAACGTCACCAGTTAGCAAAAGACACTGCTGAGCCCGTGGGCGCAGTGGCAGCTGGTTCCAAGGGGCATCGGGGCTGGCTACCGCTGATGACTCCTGCCGTTCCTGCGGTGGCTCAGGTGGTGAAGGCGGCCTGGGCTGATGATGTTGGAAGTTCATGAGGCTGTTGGATCCCTACCACCACGCCCTGCGTCCGTGAACGTGGGCCAGAGGTGTGTCAGATTTAAGCACAATGTCTGAGCTACCTTAAAATTGTCCCACTCTGGTGGGGATTTCCGGGCGGGGAGGCTGTAACTCCACACACCAGGGGCAGCACGCCACATCTTCCTGCTCTGGCTTCTCCCCCGGAGGCTGCCTGCGCCTGCACCTATTTCCCCACTCCAGTGTTTCTCCGCCAGGAGGAATGGGGGGACGGATTTAGAGAAGTCACAAGGGCAGCGCTGGCATTAGGGGCGTAAGTTACATGCGTCAGCTTCCCCCTCCCTGGGCAGCGCGGCTCAGACGCAAGCATGTGTCTTAACTTCCTGGGGCCCTGGGCAATCGTCCTGCATGCTACTCCCTAACACTGAGCCGGAGTATTGTTCCTAAGTTACCTGACGACATTACGGTAGGGGGCCGCGATTATTTTAAAAACGAAATGCTGAGAGCCAGGGCTGCTCAGTGGATGGAAAAGCAGCACTTCCAGAGCCACGGGGGTGCTGGCACCATGTTCCCGCCCTAAAAAGATAGCTGTGGCTAACCGCATCTGGCAAATCTGGGGGCATTACTCCCATAGGTCTTATTTCAGCAAAGGACTTATGCACGAGGTGTCCCATTGCAGTCCCATGTTTAATTACCCCCGTGCTTAGGAGCCTTTCAGGTGCTTGACTCAAAGCTCTTGGGCAGAAGGGCCGCTCCTGGGATATCTGTCTCATTTCCTGTCACAGCTGTAGGGAATCTGTTCTGAGGGCCTCTTTTGCAAATCCAGAAATGGATGGAGTGGGGCTAATTCCCTGCAGGCCAGCTGAAAACAGTGCTGTCAGGAAGGGAAAGTGATTTGCTGCCGGACCTTGTCAGGGTTCCCAGTTTATCCCGGCTCCTCCTGAGCCACGGGGTAGGTGCACTGGCTGTCTCTTGGACACTGACCCTTGCTGTCTTGGGGGCCATTGGAGCACAGTGTGTTAGCTGTAACAGGTCTGTATAGGAAGGCGTCCCAGCCCCTGTGTGTAATAAACAGGCCCTGGGCATGTCTGGATTTTAAAGGTGACCTGCAGAGGGCAAAAAGGGTTTTCCTTTGCCTTACACTGGATAAAGGAAAGTTTTATATTTTTAAAGCAGGGGGGAAATGGTTAGAAACTTGGTTTTCATATGTTTAGGCAGCTAGAAGATGTGCTCTGGACCAACCAATTCCTGCTTTACTGTGAAAGGAAATGATCTTTTCTTACGCCTGGATGGCCCGCGACACTTTAACTCACATACTCTGCCACCACAAGAAGAGGGCTGTTTATAAGATTTAGCACCTCTTTCATCTGAGCGCTTCAAATCTGCTCCCAGTACATCCTCCAAGGAAGGGGAGTCTTGATGGGCCTGATGTCTTGAAGGTTAAAAAAATACACTCGCCCTGTTTTCTTTGTTCCTAGAAAAGTAAAAAGGGGCAGAATTCCTCATCCATGGGCAAAAACCGGGGCTGGAGGAAACTGCTGAATAAACAGGAGCACAAAGCCTGGCTCGTGGAGGAAGCCCCGGCCGGCCGTTGTGTGGTCAGATCAAAGTGGTGTTTGTCAGCAATTGTCTGCAGGCTGTGGTGTTAGAGGGGGTTGCTGTGCTGGCCTTTTCTGTGGGAAATAGGGGTAAAATGTTCTCCGAAAACCAAAAATAAACATCAGCTCCTTTTTCTGAGCTTTGCTTCTGGGCAGCTCTGGTAATGTCGACAAGACGCAGTGAACGCTCTGATTCAGTGCTGGGTGGGGGGTGTTTTCATTTCTCCTCTGATCAGCTGAATTGAGGAAGGAAAATGTAAAAGATTCAGAGACTTCAAGGCCAGAGGAATCCATTGTGATCATCCAGTCTGACCTCCTCCATAACACAGGCCCGAGAACTGCCCCTAAATCATTCCTAGGGCAAATCGGTTAGGAAAAGAGCCCATCTGGAGCTAAAAATGGCCAGCCATGGGGAATCTGCCTCCCCCCTTGGTATCGCTGCATGGTTAATGACTTTCACTTTTCAAAATATATGCCTTATTTCCAGTCTTTGTCTAGCTTCAGCATCCAGCGTCTGGAGGGGGCTGGACCATTCTGTTAGACTGAGGAAGGAGCCTTTGTCAAATATCTCTTCCCCAGGTGGGTACTTACAGATTATAAGCAGCACCCCAGAACCTTCGCTTTGTAAAGCTAAACAGATTGAACACCTGGGGTCTGACGCTACAAAATGGGGTTTCTAATCTTTCAGTCGTTCCCGTGGCTTTTCTCTGAACCCTCTCCAGGTCAGCAACATCCTTCTTGAATTGCGGACCCCAGAGCTGGACACAGGACTCCAGCCATGGTTGCACAGTGCCAAATACAGAGGTCAACTAATCTCTCTGCTCCTACTTGAGGTCCCGTCCAAGGATCACATTAGCCCTTTTAGCTGATCGTGGGAACTTGCTGATTATCCACCATGACCCCAAATCTTTTTCAGTCACTGCTTCCCAGGATCAGCTCCCCCATCACCTATATTCTGTGGTCCTAGATGTACACATTTACATTTAGCCATAGTCAAACACAGTGTTCGCTTGCACCCACCCTACCAAATGACCCAGATCACGCTGTATCCGTGCGCTGACGCTTCATTACTTACAACTCCTGCTTTGTGTCATGTGCAAACTTGATCTGTGATGATTGTTTGCTCGCTAATCTCCCATCTCCCTGCTGGCAGCAGGGACACCCATGTGTCCTGTGGCCCTCTGTGCTCCACCTGGGTCCCAAGACACTGGCTTTTCTGCAGCCAGGGAGACAGGATTAATGCTGCCCTCCCTCTGGCTCCAGCAGGGACCCTGGCAGTTAGGGACCCAGGAGGAATAATTTGTCAGGCCCTTTGCTACAGCCAGCGGAGGGCTTTACCTGGGTCCTCAGGCGGTGGGAGAACAGTGAGCCACTCTGAAAGACCCCGGCCCGGGGTTGGGAACCCCCGTTCCAACCGTTGAACTGCTCCTGCATTCCGCCACCCTCGGCTGCTGGGGACGATGCGTGATTCCCCCCGAGGAGCTTCAGCAAAAACTGAAGTGGGCTGAAAGCCGTTAGAGGAAGGTGGGTTGAGCCTGCAGCATGCCAAAAGTTCTCAGCTAGCCAAAGAGAACCCCAGACGTTGGGGGAAAGGGACGTATTTCCCCTCAGTTCCCTCTCAGTCACACCTGTTTTCCAGCCCAGCCGTGGCAGGGAGTCAGGGTCTGTTGTCCTCCATGAACCCTTCGGAGGGCTGCTCCCTCCAGGGCACAGAGCTGAGTGGACTAGATTGCTGTAGGTGTTCCTTTGGGAGGGCAGGGACTAGTAATTGTAGGCCCTACAACAATTAAATTCTGCTCTCAGGAGAGAGATGGAGGCATCTGTGGCTGTTACCTTTTATTGACGAATTACAAAAACAAGTTGATACAAAAAGCCGGAGGCTGTTGCCATCCATATTGAAATAGATTGCCTCTCCCTTGGGCTGGGCCAGAGAGATGAACCAAGAGACGACTGAAAAAGGAGAGCTGCTCTCCAGGGCAGAGGACATCAGCGGGGGCAGCGTTGCCGGTCCCTAGAAGGAGTGTGTGTAGAAGACATCCACGTTGGCGGTGTAGTCCAGCGGCACAGCCTGTCCTATGTGCTTGGCTCCCAGGCTGGCCCCGCCCAGCGCTGAGGAGTACTTCAGCTTCAAGAGGCTGAACCTGGAGAAGATGTTGTGCGGCTCCTTGTTCCGGGCCTGGTTCAGGACTGTGAGGAACCCTGGGAGGGGGAAACGGTGTCAGTCAGCCACATTCCCATAGAGACAAGGCAGCTGTTGCCTTTTGAGGCTGGGAAGAGGACTGGATCTGTGAGATGGGGGGGACCAGGGTCAGCGTTTGCAGAGATGGGGCACAGAGACGCTCCCAAGGGTACAGCGGGGAACGGAACCGAGATCAGTCTCAGTGCTGCACCCTAACTCCAAGATCTCCCTTGCCCGGTTTGCTGGCTCACCTTCTTTCATCATTTCCCAGCTGTTCCACACAGAGCCCACGCACAGGATGGGCAGCCCCAGCTCACCCCGGAAGAGGCTCTAGGGAGAAAGCAAAGTGTTAACTATTTCCAACCATGCCCGTGCCTCTGAGGAGGGGTGGACGATGCTGCACAGAGCAGGTGACATTTCTGGCTCCCTGGCGCGGAAACAGTCACCTGCTGATTACCTTGTCGATTTTTGGCAGGACGGCGACAATGTGCCGAGCCAGGACCTCCCCAGCCTTGCTGAAAATGTGACGGCACAGAGGGTCTCCCGCTTGGGCACCTGAGCATAAGGAGAAGTAAAGTGGGGTCAGTGATGACTGCAAATTGACTTTACAGCCACAAGTGTATCACAGCATCAGAGCAGATGAGGGCTGGAAAGGGACCCCAGGAGATCATCTGGTCTGATGCCCTGCTTGCAGCAGGGCCAACCCCAGCTAAACCATCCCGGCCAGGGTTTTGCCACGCCAGGCCCTAAAAACCTGTAAGGCTGGAGATTCCACCACCTCCCTCAGGAACCCATTCCAGGGCTTCACCACTTCCTAGGGAAAAAAGTTCTTCCTAATATCCAACCTAGACCTCCCCCACTGCAACCTGAGACCATTGCTCCTGGTTCTATCATCTGTCACCACCGAGACCAGCCCAGCTCCGTCCTCCCTGGACCCCCCCTTCAGATAGTTGAAGGTGCCATCAAATCCCCCCTCACTCCTCTCTTCTGCAGATTTAACAAGCCCCGTTCCCTCAGCCTCTCCTCGTATGTCATGTGCCCAGCTTCCTAATCATCTTCACTGCCCTCCACTGAATTCTCCCATTTGTTCCATCCTTCCCGGAGTGAGGGGCCCAGAACTGGTCACGGTACTCCAGATGTGGCCTCACCAGTGCCAAACAGAGCGGATTAGGTTCCCTTCCTGCCACAAGGGGGAGAGAATCCTGTTCGAATACCATTGACATCGCCTTGCTCCCATCACAATGAACCCTTTCACTCGGCAACTTAAAAGCAGCGGAAGAGATTTCACTCCCACTTTCTAACCAAGCGGGCAGATCAGGTGCATGGGAAACTCTGGCCCACAGTATGTGCCTCAGAGTTTTGAGTGACTCAGCCCCAAAGAGGTTAGAGATGAGGCTAAGGAATAGCTTGTTTGCACACCCAGCCCCACAGTAGCGTTTCAATGAAGATGTTACTGCACTGAGAAGACAGCTGCTCCCCCGATACAGTTAATCCCCCTCCGAGCTACGTCAGTGAGGGCAGCTCTTCCATCGCTGGAGGTTGTCACTCGGGTGTGGATTTTTCACACCCCACTGACACAATTTTCTCAGTACAGGTGTGCAGCATACACCGGCCCCCAGCCTTGACAGTGTTAGCTTTGTGGTTCAGCCGTGTCAGAGTGACCCCAGGAAGCACGATTGTAAATTGCATGTGCGCTTTGGAGATTTTTCCATCAGGATGCAAAGTGCTAGATGGTACGCATGCAATACATGGGCTGTGAACTCGCCAGGGCCAGGGCTCCCACCTTTAATTCATTTCTGTTCAGCGTGAGACGATGGATCCTGGACTGGGGGTTTCTAGACATTGCAAGCATACAAATAAATCAGCGGGCCTCCGACACGGGATAATTTCTGGAGAATTAATCTGCAGTCACCCGAAGCAGTTCTTTAGCAGCGCGACCTCGTGGACCATCCATGGAGCAGAGGGCGCTGGGTCACAGCCGGCTGCATCGCTTGCTAGCAGCAAAGAGTCCAGGAAGCTTAGAACCATAGAATCCTAGGGCTGGAAGGGACCTCACGAGGTCATCTAGTCCAACCCGCCCTGCTAAAAGGCAGGACCACTCCCACTAAATCACCCCAGCCAGGGGTTTGTCTAACCAGACCTTAAAAATCTCCAAAGATGGAGATTCTACCACCTCCCTAGATAGCCCATTCCAATGCTTCTCCACCCTCCTAGTGAGAAAGTTTTTCCTAATAACCAACCTTGACCTCCCCAGCTGTAATTTGAAACCATTGCTCCTTGTTCTGTCCTCTGTTACCCTCGAGAACAGCCTAGCTCCCTCTTCTTTGGAGCACCCCTTCAAGTAGTTGAAGGTTGCTATCAAATCTCCCCTCAGTTTTCTCTTCTGTAGACTAAATAAGCCTAGTTCCTTCAGTCTCTCTTCATAAGTCTCTTTCTAATTTGTCCACATCCTTTCTGTAGTGGGGAGCCCAAAACTGGACACAGTATTCCAGATGCGGCCTGACCAGTGTCGAATAGAGGGGAATTATCACATCCCTCAATCTGCTGGCAATACTCCTACTGATGCAGCCTAATATGCCATAGGCCTTTTTGGCAACAAGGGCACACTGTTGGCTCATATCCATCTTCCCGTCCACCATAACCCCCAGGTCCTTTTCTACAGCGCTGCTACTTAGCCGATCGGTCCGCAGCCTGTAGCAGTACATGGGATTTTTCTGTCCTAAGTGCAGGACTTTGCATTTGTCTTTGTTGAACCTCATGAGGTTTCTTTCGGCCCAGTGTTCCAATCTGTCCAAATCTCCCTGGATCCTGTCCCTGCCCTCCAGAGTATCTACCAGTCCCCCCAACTTGGTGTCATCCGCGAACTTACTAAGCACGCAGTCTATTCCATCATCAAGATCATTAATGAAGATGTTGAATAGAACCGGCCCCAGGACCGACCCCTGGGGCACTCCACTCGTTACCGGTTGCCAACCAGACATTGAGCCATTGATTCCTACCCGCTGAGCCCGTTGATCTAACCAGTCTTCGATCCACCTTATGGTCCACTCGTCCAACCCATGCTTCCTTAACTTGCCGACGAGAATGCTGTGGGAAACCATATCAAAAGCCTTGCTAAAGTCAAGATATACCACGTCAACAGCTCTTCCCACATCCACAAATCCAGTCATCTCATCATAGAAGGAAATCAGGTTGGTCAGGCACGATTTGCCCTTGGTGAATCCATGTTGACTGCTCCTGATCACTCTATTTTCCTCCAAGTGTTTCAGGATGGATTCCTTGAGGACCTGCTCCATGATTTTCCCAGGGATTGAGGTGAAGCTGACCGGTCTGTAGTTCCCTGGAGAATCCAGCCCTACCCCCAGTTTATTAGTAAGGTGGAAGCAGGGTCCCTAGAAGATGGGTGTCCTGCATTGGCTCTAGTGCCCTGACACCCTGCAGCGAGGTAGGGATTTTCGCCAGTCACAGGCGAAGGGAGACCCAGAAGGCCATTCACCCAAATGAGAGTATGTGGCAAATGAGGAAGAGCCCAGGTCTGCCAGCTCCATTTGCACCTCCCACACAGCAGCCATGAGTGTGACAGTATCTGTGATCAGAGCTGTCTGGCACATTTCACTTTCCCCACCGGCTTTTCTGATCAGATGCCCTTTGCTGCACTCAGCCCCATGGGGCGGGAAACCTGAGTGCATACTGGGAGTTTAGATGGCTTTAACCGGCCTGGACAGTGCTCTGAACATGAGCCAGGGCTACCAGCAGACACCTGGCGTTGCAAAAGGGAAGAGGTTATTGCGACTGGAGAAAAACCCATAACAAAGCAGGGCTCGTGACCACAGATCCCAACATGCCAGCTCCCCCCACGTTTCCATATTTAATTAGGGCCACATTGCACCTGTCTTGGGGGTCTATAGGGCCACTCATCCCCATGGCATCTGAAAATCCTCCTCACAAGATCGATCAGTAGCCAAGTCCCTTATGACTTCATGGAGTCTCTGGCTCTTCTCCCTGGTCACACTCAAAACCGGGGCAGTCGGAGAGGCAATTCCAGGTCATCTCTTTGGAGGCAAGGACTTTGATTTTGGAGGGATGGACTGTGGTTAACCAGTTCTGTCTGGTTTACCAAAGACCCGCATGTACCCAGAGCCAGGGGCATGCAAGAAACCAATCAGGAATTAGCAAGCATTAGTGGAACCACATCTGGAGAGGAGATGTCCCCCTGCGCTCCTGTGGGCGTGGAATCTGGGGGAGAGTGGCTGGCTGTACCCACCCCAAACGGCCGTGCAAAAATGCCCCTGGAGACTGACAGTAAGGAGCAGGAAGCAGCATCATGCCCATGCTCAACGCCCCTCCTGCGACACTCAGCCCCCAGCTACTGCTGAGTGCAGAGAGGATTAACCGACATCCCCAGAACCAAGTGTCTCCAATACCCTCTGCTAGTTTTTGGCAGAATCCCGCGAACTTGGATTTCTCGAACGTCCGGTAGAGATGCGTCAGGAGGCCCATCCTGTCCGAGATCTGCAGGGACACAAGATACGCCGGGATGATGCTTCCTGGAAGAGGCACCCACCAGTGGGCAGAGGAACGTGGGCCAGAGGAAGGCCGGGGGCTGCCAGGACGGGACTCTGCGAGGCTAAACCCATCGCAGAATTACCCCGTGCCGCCCCTTCTCCAGCCAGATGCGGGTGGGACAGCACATCCCTGCTCGCGGCAAAGCTCCACAGCAGGGCAGTGGCGGAGGAGCCCTGAGGGCTTAGAAGAGGCGCCGTGTCGGTTGTGCGGGTCCCCCGAGCTGAAAACATTAGCCTCTGCAGCTGGCGCTGGAAAGCCAGGCACCGTGGCCAGGCCCGGACCAGCCACCAGCATGTGGCTGAGCCCACACTACGCGAAGGGCTGAACGGAGGTGCTGATGTGACTCTCCGCTGGGTCCCTTCCTCAGGCTGTGGGGGGCTGCCATAAAGAAACTAGCTTCCTGCCACCCATCCCAGCCACCCACTCGTAGCCCGTCTGCTCAGCTGCAGGTAACCATGGCCATGGGGGGCGTGGGAATGGTGGTGGGTGCACGATCGGGGAAGGGGCAACACCAGACAGTGACCGGTGCACACAAAACCCTTTTCCCAGCTCTTATCCTCCACCCCGAGCCAGCTGCCAGGGCCTCTCCCTCCTATCCTGGGGGCTGCCAAGCCCAGGGGCGCTATCCCCCACCCAATATACCATGTGCAATCACGGCTGGCAAGGGGAGGCGGTCAGTGGCCATGCCCAGGCCCTGATTAGCCTGTGTGCACTCTGTGTGTGTCCCCCCCCCCCCCCCCCGGGCCCTGCCCTGCCTCATCGACAAGAGTAAAGGGGGAACTGAGCGGCACAGCACCACTCGCTCAGAGTTGGTCCAGCCCTGGGCTGGGCTGAGCCAAACCTGAGCAGTGCTGGGATCCCGTGCATTGGGGCACAGCACCGCTCGCTGACGTTTGGCTCGGACGTGCCCCATCATGGGGAGATGGCTGGGCCAGACCTGTATGGTCCAGGGCTGTGGGGCCAGGGTCGAGAGGAGCCACGCTTGCCCAGGATAGGAACAAAATGCAAACCCCGTGGGGGAGATGAGGGGCTGGGACAAGTTGCTAGGGGCCATGGAGTGAGTGGGGCGGGTTGGGGGGTGAGTTGTGGGCTGTGGGATTGAGCCCAGTGGAGAATGTTGCTGGCAGTAGGGTTGGAGGCCAGGAAGTTGGGGGGCAGTGGGAGAAGTTGGATGGGAGTGTGGTCTGGGGGGGTGTGGAGATTTTCAGGGCTGCGGTGAGCAGGACGCCGGGATTTGGGGGGTTGTCAGGTTAAGGGGGATGGGGTGCTTTGCTGTCTCATTGTGGAAGGCGGGGGCCTGACTTCTGTAGCGCACAGGGCCCCCGCGCTCTCTAATCTGGGCCGGTGACTGCATGGGGCCGGGCTGTGTGCGTGCCAAGATGCCCGAGCGTGCCACACTCCTCTCCGGCCAGCGGGCCCCTCCCAGAGCTCTGGAGACAGCTGTTACCCGGGGGCCTGATCTGGAAAGGGGCCAAGCGCCCACTGATGCATCAGGCGCCATTCCCAGCCTGCCCCCATCTCAGCTGCTCCCCCCAAAGCCGTGCCCTCCTGCGCTGCTCGGCAGGTACCTGGAAGTAATCAAACATGGCTTGCTTGACGTAGCTGATGTCGTGGGGCGGCACTTCCAGGTTGTCCAGGCAGTCGAAGACAACTTTCACGGCCTGGTGCGCGATCCAGAAAGCTGCAGAACGGAGCGCCCGAGGGCGGCGGTTAGACGGCATCAGTGGCCCAGGGCTGAGCAGCTGCCCAGCCTGTATCTAAGTGCCAAGGGCCATGGTTATGGTGGGGGGGAACAGGTCGGTCAAATATCCTTGCGAGGATGCTGGAGGGCCCCAGAAGGCACCCTACAGAGCCAGGAAAGGAGCGTTAACGGGCAGTGACAAGAAACCCAAACATCAGAAAGTACCCAGGGCGAACATCAACCCCGCAGCTTCGCTCCTTCCCTAGCTACTCCAAGGGCTTGTCTACGTGGGGAAACCGTCTGAGCACGGCACTGAAATCCACACCTGCCTCATTTCAGAATAGCTTCCCCACGCAGACAAGCCTCCCGCGGCGCTATTTGCAGATCAGGAGCTCTGGCGTCAGGACAGCTTTGCAGGCAGAGAAGAGAAAATGCGCCCCATGGTCTATAGCTGGTTTTGTCTCCCTGGCAGAGACGCCAGCTCCTGGCCTCGTGATTCAGATCACAGGGACTCACAGGGCCAAATTGCGCAAGACACAAAGTACCAGCACCCCACAGGATCAGGCCTGGCCCTCTGCTAACTGTTTGCCTCATCCGGGCATTGTACAGCTGGTTTATTTCCGTGCCGCACGTGTGAGCATGAAGGAGGCCGAGGCCAGCACATGGGACGGCTACACGGAGAACAGTGGCGTTTACGAGATCACTGACAAGGGGAAACTTGCGGCTGGAAAAGGGGCCTGGACTTTCTGGTTTCTCTGGGCATCATCATGAAGGGCAGAATTGAGGTCGTTTGGGACCCATGTCTGCTAATTTCCCTCCACTCCAGGGCCTGGCTTTCCTGAGAGTTATTTATTACAGCCACCACGTTCTCAGAGATTTCCCCCTCAATTCCTGCTGAGCCACGGCTCCCGCAAAGACACCACTCCAGGCAGTGTCTCATCTCAGAGCCGAGGACTCCTGGCTCTGATCCCCACATGCTGAGTGACTTCCTCTCTGCATCAGCTGCCCGTTCTCATTGCTGCCTGCCCAGCAGGGATGAGACCAGCTTCCCCATGGGCGCTGGAAGGATTCGCCTTTGAAAGGCCCTTTCGCTAAGGACTCCGATCTGTCGTGGGTCACTCAGCTGAGCAGTGAGAAGAGATCAGAAATGCCAGCAGGCTCGGGAACATTAGACAGCCAGCCTCCTGTGCCCAACCCTGTCCTCCCCAGAGCTCCGAGGCGAGGAGCCGCGCCCATTCGTCACCCTGCGTCTTACCTGACCCCTCGTCTCCCATCATGTGACCCCACCCTCCACAGCCAACCTGCGACCCGTCGGGGTTGATGAGTTTGCAGTTGGAACCGGTTCCCGAGATCAGCACCACGCCACCTGCCGGGGCAGAGAGAAAGCTCCCGGGTCTGAACAGATGACTGGATTCCCAGCTCCTGCTACCTCCTTGGCCCCCACAACCATCAGCGCTGCCTCTCTGGGCTCCCCATCTGCCGACGGCTCCCGGGACCTGCTACCTGCCCCCAGTGATTGCACCAAGGTCTGGTCCCTGGGTTCACCCCCAGGCCCACCCTCCTCCCCATCTCTCGCAGACCCTTGGGCCAGCACACGGAGCTGCTACTCCGCCCGAGCCTGGGAACACACAGGAGGCAGAGGAGAGTCTCGCTTTCCGCATGGCTTTCCCCAGTCACCAACCCCATCCGGGCCCAACGCTCAGAACCCTCCTGGTCTCCCCCAGAAGCCACGCGCCCAGCGTGGTCCTTGCCGTGGTCGGTCGCTGTGGCCATCGCCCCGATGGCGTCCGTGGTGATGTAGTAGTTTTCGCTCAGCTGCGGGAAACGTATCTGCAGCTGCTCAATGAGCTTCTTGATGGCTTCTTTCTGCTCTCCCCCGCTGAGAGACAGCCCCTGTGCCGACACCGGCCCGTGAGTCCTGCAGCCCAGAGCTGCGCCCCCGTCCCTCACCAGTGCAGGGCGGCCTGTTCCCACCTCCCCGACACAAGCCGCGAATTGTGGGGGCCTCCTGCAGCTCAGACAGCATTCCCCACATTGTTCCCTCTCTTGTTCCTTACACCCGCCGAGCACTGGGCAGAGGTTCCCCCCTGCTCCCCACACCGCCACCCTGCTCTCTTACCGAGCACCCCCAGGAGCAGCTGATCCACCCCAGAGGGGAAAAGACACCCCACAGACTCAGTCTGCAGCCGTGCTGAGAACAGGGCCCCCATCTCCTGGCCTGCATGCCAGCCACATGAGCAGACCCCCTCCCCTGCCCCACCTTTCCTCTGGGTGGTGCCCATCCCCTCTGGTCTGACGGCGCCCCTCGTGCAGCCCACATCCTCGCAGAGTGGAAGGACTGCCAGCAAACCCATGGGGTCACTCCAACACGGAGGCAGGGGGACGGACAGACAGACTCACCAGCGAGCGGAGGGGAACCTGTGGGTTGGCGCCCGCCTTCCCTTTGGCCTCGCTGACCATGTCGTTGATCCTCTCCAAGCATTTGTCTGAGCCGACCAGCTAGCCGGGGAGACACAACCGTTTCCCGTGAAACCCGTCAGCTTGCGGCAGGCGAGCTGTTCCCACGCTAACCTGCCCATCAGCGGGGCTAAACTGGAGCCAGGGATCCCCTCTTCCCACCCACCCCAGCCAGCAGCACTTGGATCAGCGCACTCACCGTGGCCACGGCAGCGGAGGCCACGTCCACACTAGGAGCGCTGCCCTGGCCTAGGAATGCCGGCCGACCAGCGCACCTAATGTGGGTGCAGTTCCCAGCAGCCAAACGGCTCAGGTTGGTGCAGCTGACTCCAGGCTGGCCCCAGCCTCCCCCCGATCCTGGCAAAAAGCACGGCCATTCAGCCGTAGCACTAGTGACTCCTGCCAGCCGGGGTCCTGCCTGTTCACACCTGGCCGCTCCCTGCCCAGCTTTAACTCAACCGGCGCGGCGGGGTAAACGCACCCTCTCTGCCGGCCTAGTCCGGGCCAGTTCGGAAATCAATGGGACACGGAGCCGTGCCCACGAGACACGCACTCTGGGTGCTGGCATGCAAATTAGGAACTCCCGACGTCCCCCAATTGCCCCCCTCCAGTAACCGCACCCTGGATCCACCAGCACCAGCAGCGAGTCTCACCCAGTGGTTCGTGCAGGGCCCATCTGTCTCTGCCAGGATCTTGCCATCTTCAGAGATCAGCACCACCTTGGAGTGGGTTCCCCCTCTAAGGAATCAAGGGCACAAATATGCCAGCTCAGCACCCCCGGGGACTGACACCACCACGCTGGACTGCGACTGCTTGATCTACCTCTGCAGACTCAGAGTTAAAGAACAAACTCCTGAAATCTACCGGGCGTCCTCGCGGGCGGCTGCTGGGCTGACAATCGCGGAGGTGCTGCACTGGAGGGAGACTTACTATGGCCCGCTGGCTGCGGGTGCTTCACACGACTCCTGCCCGGATCCCTCCCAGCCCCAGCTGTGCACCATTCCCGGGCGTGCATGGCCATGAGGGTCTTTTGCTGTGACCTTTCCAAGCGGAGCAGCACCCAGTGGAAAGCTAACCTCGCTGCTAACAAGACTGTTTAAAGCACAAGGAAAGCGTGGGAAGAAATTCAACCTCAGCCACCCAAAGGCTTCTCTGAAATCTCTTCAGGGCGCCTCTAGGCTGGGGAAATTCAGAGCCACAACTCCCCCCGGGGGTGAAATAGGGGCTCACGAATTTAACCACCGTGTTTGAAGGCACCTCTGCTGACATGGTGGCATGACATCTGTCCTGTCTGTATCCACTCTTCCTTCATCCACCTTTGGCTTGCTCCAGAGTAGCAAGATAAAGAGCCTCATTTTGATGGAACATGCTCTCTGAACGATATTTACACGTGAATCCTTTCTCACAAGGCCCATCGGAACGAGTTGTGAGAACAGCACAAAATTTCCAGTGAGCTTGAAGTACCCAGATAATTCTGGTCAATACAGATACTCCTGGCAAATCTGGGCATTCATGATACCCAACAAAGTGTATTTCTCTCCCTCCCCATTTAGAGCTGTTGAAATATGACCAGCCCCTCTCCCTCCCACTGCACTCACCAGCAGAGAATGAGAGCTAAGAGTAGGTGGAGAACCAGCCTGCGTATCTGTGGAGGCTTCTCCACAGCCGTAGCCTGCTGTTACCTCCTCCACTCTCCTCCAGGCAGTGCAAGCAGCGATCCGTAGGGAGCGCTTTCAGGCGGGGGAAGAGGGGGGGTGTCTGGAAGTCAGCCACGGAAGGTGATCCCCTTAGAAGGGTGTGCACAGAGGGGCATGGGCTGACTCTAGCTGAAGGCAGAGAGCAAACCTTGCACCTCTAGGCTGCTCATAGGGCTTCTGCTCAGGTCTGTACTACCCATCCCCAGCACACGAAATGAGTTTGGAAGGTCTCAGTGTGGCCACACCACGATTTAAGGACAGAACAGACCATGCAGACTGAGCTTTAATGCCTAGAGGTCAGGGCTTGCATGGACGCGTTTTCATCCACACTGGGGCTGTCTCAGTCGTCCCCACATTATAATCGCACCCTTCCAATACCTCAGCAGACACTATCACCTCTCTCCCGCACAGACCAATGCAAGTCCCACCGGACACTCGTCCACCACGTCTGCCCTAGGGGTTGCTCCAGTGAAGGACACTCAGTGCAGGCCCCTGCTACAGACCAACCCAGGAAAAGATTGCCTGGACAGGCCTGCTCTGTTGGGGGAGGCCCACTCACACCCCAGAAGGCGGCCCTTCCCCTTTAAACACAACCTGGGAGTGAGGCAGCACTGCATGTGATGTCTCTGGGGGAAGTGGAGAAAGGGAGAGATTTCTGCTTGACTTGCAGGTTATCAGCCTGAGTCGCGAGGCACAGAACTCAATTAAGCTTTTCTGGTTTAGCTTGTATGGAGCCAGAGTTCCTTCCCAGCCTACTGAGAGGAGAAACCGCCCACCAGCCACGAACCTGCACAACAGATGGAGGCTGGTGTGATGTCACCCACGTGCAGGGTGCATTTGGCTCTAATGCAAATGCAGAGGGGACATTCTGCTGTTTAAGAGGCAGTGCCGTGTTTCTTTGTTGAATAAGGCCCTGATCTCATGAGAACAAGCTGTGATTGGGTGCCTAATTCCCTTAGGCATGTCTGAAAAAATCTCACTTGGTCTATGAATCTGCATGAGCGGGGAGCGGGGGACCGTGAAGGCCAGATCCACAAAGTATTTAGGCTCCTAGTGTCCGCTGAAATCAATGGATCTTTGTGGATCTGGATGGAATTTCAGAGCCTGAATCCCTTTGAGGAGCTGGGCCCAAGAGACCTTGGGTTTGTAATCTGGATTCAGTAGAGCCGGGTGTGCTTTCTGCATGGTTCTACTGTAAAATCTAGCAGGCACACTTCCTCTGTCTAGCTGGACGTTCGCTTTGCTCTCAGGCAGTGGGAATGTGAAGGGGTCAGGTCCCTTCCTGACATCCAAGTTTCTTTTCAAATAGATCACAAGAAAATCAGCGAGAGCCGAGTCAGGAGAGTAACCAGACGTCTGCAGTAGCAAGCTGGGGTGCGGAGGGGATCCCGAGAGCTGCAGAACGTGTTTTGTCTTTGGAGCCTGCCGTGCTCCGATTCATCTTGGCCCCCACCCTTCCTTCTTCACACATGCAGCCATGGAAACAAGTGCAATCACTGTGGCCGGATCCCGTTTCTGGGCCACAGGCTGAAAGCTGAGCAGGCCAGGTGGGTGGGGAAAAGGAGGCAGCGTCTCTCTGACCCCCAGAAATCTCTCACTTCCACTCATGGGGCCCAGACCAGGGTTGGATTAAGCAAGCGCCGCTTCCCCTTTCCCTCGTGCAGGGTGATGCACTCTTGTGCAATGCCCACGAGAAGTTCAAACTCTACGCCGCTCCTCTCGTCTTCCCAGCAGAACAGGAACCGCCAGGCCAGAGAGGGTGGCAGTGTTGTCTAGTGGGTAGAGTCCTGGCTGCGAGTCTGTGTCTGTGGCTTGTCCATTCAGATTGTAGGTTCTTGATACTGCCACTGCCTTTTATGTTCGTACAGCGCCCGGTCCCACGGAACTAGGCCACTATGGTGTTAACAGAATCAATGGTCCCTCTAGTCCACCGTCCTGCCTGTCCTCCTGGCCAGCGTCTTCAGGGGAAGAGGGAAGGTCCTTATAACAGACAAGTACAGAATAACCCGCTCACAAGGCCGGTTTCTCCCTAAGCCATTAGCTAGTGACTGATTTGTAGCCCTCTAGTTTTTTATCCCAATTTAACTGTGGCTTTTCTGTGATCCATCTACATCAAAGAAATCCTTTCTGAAACCTGCTGAGCTCTTGGCCTACATGATTCCCCTGTGGCAATGAGTTTTACAGCTAAATGTGCCCCGTGGAAGGAAGGATTTCCTTTTCAGTTATAGTATTTCCTGCTATGATTTCAAGCCCCCCAGGCAAGGATTGTATTTTTCAGTCGTACCAACTGGACGTATTAGCAACTCTTTGGAAATTCTACCATAACAGTCACTAAATAGATTTTAATAGGGTTGCACTTGCTCACCCCACACATGAATCTGGCTCAATATATTTTTAATTTGTACAAAATAATGTATAGGGGAAGACCAGGCCTTAGACGTGCTGTTCTCCTTTCCAAATAGTGAGTTCCGCTCATGGACCGCACGCATTTTAGAAACAAAAGTATGAAGTATTCAGTGATACAGACACTTCTACTACTTCCACCTTCTACACTCAGTCTCTGCCAGTCTGCCATGGCTGGCAGACCCTACCACAGTGGTCTTCAACCTTTTTTGGATCAGCGCCCAGTTTTTCAATATTTTCACATTTGTAGTAAGTTTACCGCCCACCTACATAAATTGTGACTTTTTATAAATTGCCAGTCGTTAAATTAATTGTTATGTTGTCGTACTGTTAATCGTTAATTATCATTTTCAATTTATTTACATTTTAAACTCAGATATTTTAAATAGGATATCAGACAAATTTCATTCAAACAAAATGTATTCATTATTCATTCATTATTCAGACAAACGTTTTATAAATCACAGCCGGATGAGCATGGCCATTTTCTCCTTCCTTCATTTTTGTTGCGCCCACCAAAAATCACAAAATGTCCACTAGTGGGTGGTATTGCCCAGGTTGAAGACCGCTGCCCTACGATAACAAAAACAACAGAGTCCTGTGGCACTTTTAAAAACTAACAGATTTATTTATCGCATGAGCGTTCGTGGGAGAAAATCCCACTTCGTCAGACGCTTTGAAGTGGATTCTCTCCCATGAAAGCTCATGCGATAAATAAATCTGTTAGTCTTTAAAAGTGCCACAGGACTCTGTTGTTTTTCTACAATAGACTAACACGGCGACCCCTTTGGAATTTGACTACGATAACAAGACAGCTTGCACACAGGCAGAGGGAGAGGAGAGAGACTTTGGAAAAGGCCATTTTCAGATTCAAATTTCTAAAGGGTTCTTTTTAAACACCGGCTTAAAAAATGGGGAACTGTCAATTTAGGCCGGGAGATTCAGTGATAAAGACTAGCTCAACAAAACTTTGATGTTTAAATGTTTCTGCTGTTCAAAGTTTGCAGCGCAGCATCTTCCCCTGGATTTCCCTGCAAGTCAGGGATAGGAAAGAGACTAGATTTCAAGGCAAACATTGCCGCTCTGTTCCCCTGAGTTAACAAGAGTGGCACTTCAGAGGCAGCCTTGGGTAAAAGCAAAGCAGATTTTTCCAAACAGAAGTAACAAAAGCAGACTTCAAAAAAAAAAAAAATAACCATGTGATTTTTAGCCTAACCCATGTCCATTTCAACTACAAAGCTAAATATGTCAGGAACCCAGTTCCAACAGGCAGTGGGCAGATAGCAGAGTCCATGAATTCAGCCATCCCCCTGTCTCCTGGCACAGATTTGTCATTTCAGATGGACTTTAAGCGCTAAATGTGAAAGGTAGCTCAACACGGAGCTGGAGAAAGGTAGCTGCTTCGCAAGGTGCACTGTGCAGAAACTTTTGTTCCCAGTTCCACCTTGCATAATCAGAGCAGTTTCTAATCTGACATCACACCAGCACCTAGCCCTTCCCAAGAGGCTACGTACACACGAAGAAAGTAACAAATTCCACAGTAACACCACCTTGCCTAATGCTAATCATCCAGGCAAAGTAGTTTTCCCTTGCCTGACAACGTAAGGTGACCTCAATCTAGCTTAAATCGGTTCTATATCTGTTTTATTTAAACCGAATCAGTTCTGAGCTAACCTGGAGAAAGCCACTCAATCCAACATGAGGCTGTCCACACAGAGGTGTCACTGGTTTAACAAAGTCTGATTCAAGTCACATCTTAGGTGGGTCTACAAAATGTTTCGGCATAGCTTTGTGGGTCAGGGAGTGTGTGAAAAAACCCACTCACCTTCACAGCGCAGCCTCAGTGTAGACGCAGCTGTGCTGACAGAGTGGTCCATCTTATGTCGTTTGGGGAGGGGTGTTGATTACCATGCGGCCAGAAAACCTGTCGGCACACGCTGCGTCTACGCTGGGCTCTGCACACGTATCTATTCCAGCCCAGCATTCGGAGCCCAGCTCGCATTGGGTTCGAATGGTGCAGCTTTCTCATCAAGCCAGATGTCATACTTCGCTTTTCCCACCACTACGAAGGGCAAGAGGGGAGATTTTCGCACTTGGGCGGGTATGTTTCAAGGTCCATTTTGCCAGGGTGCACTACTGTAAATATGGTTCTGTCCTTCTCTCTAGACACTTGGTGGATTTAAAGTCACCTGGGGCAGGAATCGGACCAGCACTGGAGCTGGTGCAGGGCCGGGCACACAAGCAGCACTCAGCCAGCCGTCCGCAATCCCCCGACTGCCCCAGAGCCTGTTCACCTGGTACAGCAGGTCCCCAATGTCTTTGTAAAAGGCCACTGCCCCGGGGGCTGAACTCAGCACATTATTCCCCAGCCATGAAGCAGGTGCACACCGTCGAGACATGGACTAGACCTACTGAGTCTGGCACCAGAATTACAACCCCATCCACAATCCAGGAGGCGGGGGCTGGGGTAACCCTCCAGCCTGAGCATGGCAGCTGGTGAGCAGGGGTGGGAGTGCCATGGAGGCCACCCAGGTAGAGATACAGCATCACAAGCTGGGGGCATCAGAGACTCCTATCAGTTGTCCCCTTGGACACAGATGGGCGTCAGGGCATTGCACGCTCAGGGCAATTGCACACTCAGACACAAATGGGCATCAGGGCATTGCACACTCAGGGCAATTGCACACTCAGTCACAGATGGGCATCAGGGCATTGCACGCTCAGACACAAATGGGCGTCAGGGCATTGCACACTCAGGGCAATTGCACGCTCAGACACAGATGGGTGTCGGGGCATTGCAGGCTGGAGGGGGGGTAGGGAGAATCGCACACGCAGCCCGAGAAGCTGCACGTTGGAGCGGAGAAGCACAAGCGCGCACGCGCACGCACATACACAAGCACAAGCAGCGTGCAAGCCATTGCACGGGGGGAGCTCTTGGACCGACATGGAGACCGGGCATCGCACACTTATGGGGGGCCCCTGGAGCGAGACGCGGGCCGCCCCATTCCCAAGGGGTCGGGGGGCCCAGGAGCCCCCCGCACTTACCCCTCCACGCCGCCGAAAAGTGCAGCCATGGGGCCTCCGGATGGGACCGCACGGGAACCGACCGACCGCGCCGCGCACCGCCCGCATCCGCATCAGCTGATCCGCCCGCCCCGCCCCGGGGAGGAGCCTGGCCCCCAGTACCCCCCCCCC
>ML685850.1:685813-729893 GCA_007922175.1 Pelusios castaneus | reverse complement strand
GCAAGGAATGCCCCCCCACCTTTCTCCATTCCCCAGCTGGGAGCTCCCTGTCCCCAGCAAGGCTTTGGCAGCGACTTCCCCCCAGCCCTTGGCATCCCATCCCCAGCCGGGATGATCCTACCCCCCCACCCAGCTGCCAGCCCCTTCTCTCCCCCCAGAGCAGGGTGCAGGCCCAGTACAGTCACCCCCAGCAGGACCCCCATCCCCCGCCGAGAGCGACCAGCGCCTTCCCTCTGCACCAAGTGAGAGCCCCTCACACCCCCGTGCCTCCATGGAGAGCATCGTGCACTTTCCTCCCTCCGCTCCGCACAGCAGTGGGTGATTGGACTCGGGACTCCTCAGCTATGTGTCATATGCCTCACATTGCTGAAGGGGAGTCTCCTGTTGCCTGAAGTCTGGGCCTCTGGAGTGGAGTTTGGCCCAGGTGACGGCGATGGGGACCTGCGAGCCCAGCCGTGGCAGGGGGCGGATGATTAGTGCGGTTACTGAGCCAGGAGGAGCCAGGTTGAGGACCAGAAAACCTGCCTTGCCCCAGGAGACTCAAGGACGAAGAGCTTAAGCACCGCAGTGCCTGCTGACACCCGAACCCCAAGCGGCAGAAGCTCTGGCGGAGCTTCTGCCGCCACCTGAACCCCTGGACTGAGCTGGGGGGCCGGCTCCGGTCCGAGCCAATCCCCCAGCTCAGCTCCCGGGCTTCGGGAGTCAGCAGGCAGAAGCAGACGGACAAGCGATGGGGTTGGATGCCAGAGGACCATCAGGAGAGGACGAAGGCAGAGGAACATGGGGTGGATGGAAGGGCGATGGGAGGCAGAGAAAGTCAGGAGGGGAGAGGGATGGGGGTGATTGAAGTCCAAGAGGTTGGCAAAGACAGACCCCGAGGAGGGAGAAGGAGTGAGGTGGGTGGCTGGATGTTATCTGTGGTACATCCACCCCTGCAGAATCTGGGTGGGACCTTCGTGGACAGGGTTGGGAGGGGATGACCTTACTCCTCCAGGACCCATAGCGGTGATGGGCCCACAAAGAGGCATGTTGCTGTCTCACCCGCACAGTCTGCAGTTCGCAGAGTTCTGTTTATTTCACCTTCCAGGGAATCCCAGGCACTTTGGCTGGGCTGCCACCAGAGGATGCCAGAGATCAGGAAATTAATCAGCGCCATGCCAGGCTGAGACACGGCTCGTGGACGAAATACAGGCCGTGGGCTGCACGGCTGAGCTCTCCTTTGGGTTTACTAATAAATTCTCCCTGTTGCCGCCAACTCAGCTTCCTGCTGCCGCTTGCCCACGTTTATGGGATCACCTGAGAGGATACAGCAGCCTCAGGAAAGCCGGGGCTCTTACCCCAGCCGGTGGCCGTGGACTTCGATTCCTTTCCACGTACTCCCTAGTCTGTACTTGTGAGCGAGGGGACCACGAATCTCTGCTCATCCCGAACTCGGCCTCGTGACTGCAGGGGCCGGCAGAGCTTTCTGCCTCCCGGGCTCTCATTAGCTCATTTGTGTTGGGCGCAAGCTGGCAAGATGTTGAAAAAAAGGTTGAAAGAGAAAATAGTTAAGGATAAGGAGGTTAACGGTAATTGGGATAAAACGCAACCTGGCTGTATGAATGGTTGGTCGTGTCAGACGAGCCTGTCTCCTTTTTTGAGACGATAACAGGTTTTTAGACAGGTGTTGCCTGATTTCTGGATGTTTAGCAATTTGGATAGTGTTAAAGGCTTGCCCGTGGGTTTGATCAGAAGTCAGTGACCAAATCAGGTTACAGAGGTTTTCACAATAACCCCGGGTGTGCGATATTCACACCAATGACCAAATATGGGTATTTTTACAGATTTAATTACGGTAACGTAAAGGGATAGACAGATAAGTAATTAAAGACAATAAATAAATGGATACGTCAAACTAACTGGGTAACATAACGGATAATGATTTGAATGAAAGTCTTATTTAAGTTCTAGAGGGGTAGCTGTGTCAGTCTAGTTCAGCAAAACAACCAAGGAGGCCTGTGGGACTTTTAGGCTATGTCTACACTTGCTAAAATTAGTCTGAATTAGTTAGTTCGAACTAGCTTAATTTGAACTAGCATGATTACACTGGAATGTTAGTTCAAACTAAGCAAGCTTAGTTCGAATTAGCGATCCCCATTCATTTCAATGGCCGGTTAGGTCGAACTAAGAAAGTAGTTCAAATTAACATGGCCACATTGGTTAATTTGAACTAGTTAGTTCGAATTAACCCCTTCGTTCGAATACCCTATTCAAACGTATTAGTTCGAATTAAGGAAGCCCTTAATTCGAACTAACTAAAGCTGAGTGTAGCCCTGGCTTTAGTTAGTTCGAATTAAGTCTCCTTAATTCGAACTCACTTGCCAGTGCAGACATAGCCTCAAAGACTACCACATTTATTTATTGCATGAGCTTTTGTGGGAGAAAATCTCAATTCGTGAGATGCTCCCATGAAAGCTATATAAACACACACACACACTCACTATCTTTTCTCTTGTAGGCTTGGATTAATGTATTCACACCTTTCCTGCTGACCCGATCGAGAAAGATGTCTGGGCCCTCAGATCTGGTGTGGATGAGTGGAGACAGAGCTGGAGCTAAGAGCTGAGTGTAAGATTAAGACAACTGATAATACGTAAGTGTCTTAAAAGAAAAAAGACCCTAACAAACAAGAAAGAAGGAGATGGAAGAAGGAGTAGTTGTTGAACACACCCTGGCAAGTAACACTGTTCGTGCTTTTTATACTCTGAGTAATATGGGTCTCCTTCCAAGTCTAAACTTAGCTTCTTCACCCACACTTTCTTGGGGTACACCTCTCCTATGGGCTGCCAGGCCCGGGTGCATTGATGACACACTAGTGATATACCCATTTCCTTTCCCGCTGGCTCCAGACAGTGTTCTTCACACCCATTGTTATTTCTGGCCCTTTGGGTGGGGTTTGCGGTGGACTTTGTAGACCAGATTTAGAGGATAGTTTGGAATTTTAGATACTTGTTATGATGATGTCCTTAGCTGTCACAGAAGTAGGCTCTAGTCCTAATCCGACCACAGACGAAGTTACAAACTAAGGATTTCCCAGAGGAACTATTAGAGTTACAAAGGATTCTTAAAACATCTTATAATGCTTCTTTATTGCCAAAAGAACAAGCATAAAAGTAATAAAAGTATTAATTGATAAAATACAATAAAATATACTTAAACAAAGCCTTATATGAAACGGTATACAATTAACAGATTCAAACAAACTGTATCTTCTATAAAACAATATATAAGTAGCTGATACTTACGCTCCCTTAGGGTAAAGATGATGAGATTAGGGTTGCAGGCTCTAATAACTAACAAACTTAACTAACAAAATAATAAAGCAAAGAATAAACAGTGGGTCTTCGAAGATTCTTGGCTCGAGCAAGATGGTTTCATAATGAAAGATGTGGAAGCTTCATAGCTTATCAAATTCTAGGATCTTAAATACCTCTTTCTTACACATTACAGCCTCTGTACCTTTATACCCTTCTAAAAATAGATTAAATGAGTTCATCCTTCCATACCCAAATATGGGTCCTCACCCCAGAGATTGTCGGGGTACCTTTTAGATTATTGGATAAGGGGTTCAAACGTACAATTGACGTATTTTCCCTACCAGAATATTCCATGTCATCTTTCCACTTGTTTATGAATTTTGTGGGTTTTGTGGTGTTCTATTGAAATGTCCGATGTCTCACCTAAAGTTATTCACCTTATATTATATTAGGATCTGATATTGTTTGTTCACAGGAAAACAAGATCCACCCTGTTAATTTTAACTTTTCAGCTACACCTACTTGCAAAGCTGTTACATACAGACTCAGCTTGGAAATTTTTACGATGAGGCATGTGGGTCTCTTGCATTTCAGCTCTTAATACAAAAGTTATGCTAACTTATCTACTTATGCTAAATATACTTTTATAAAAATCAGCATTTCTTAAACTTATAAAGAAAGGTGTACATATATACGATAAGATATGTGCATACAAGCTAAGCCTAGATACAAGCAAAGGCTACAATTGTAAAGTTTGTCTGGGCATGAGCTGAGCAGGCCCCCCATTTTTAATACCTCCTGACTATCTGAGGTGCTAAAGTCATGGCCGCATTTGGAAGCTTCTTGTTCTTTCTTTTGCCCAAGGGCCCTGAATATCTGTCTGCTCAGCTTTCATGCAGGATATGGTCTGCAGGCTCTTGCGTTCCAGCATCACTAATTATATATCAGTCTATCACTTTGCTATCATAAAGCAAATACATTCACCTATGAGAAAACTTAAATCTGTTCTTAAATGGCATGAGGAAAAGAATATATTGATATGAAAAGTGAAAGGTGGATAAGGAACTGGTAAATCTGTTAGTCTTTAAAAGTGCCACAAGACTCTGTTGGTTAAAGGGAGACTGCAATGGGTCAGACCGAAAGGTGAGCTGTCTAGCTGGAAGGAGGTTACTAGCAGAGTTCCTCAGGGATCAGTCTTGGGAACAATCTTATTTAACTTTTTATTTTTTTCCTGGCCTTGGCACAGAAAGTGGGAGTGTTCTAATAAAGTTTGTGGATGACCGAGTTGGGAGGTGTTGCCAATACAGAGGAGGATCGGGATATCATACAGGAAGATCTGGATGACCTTGTAAACTGGAGTAATAGGAGGAGGATGAAATTCAATAGTGGAAAGTGCAAGGTCATGCATTTAGGGACAAATAAGATTTTTTCCTATAAGTTGGGAGCACATCAGTTGGAAGGGACAGAGGAGGAGAAGGACCCGGGAGTACTGGTTGATCACAGGAGGACACTGAGCTGCCAATGTGATGCGGCCATGAAAAAAGCTAATGTGGTCCTAGGATGTATCAGGCAAAGTATTTCCAGTAGAGGTAGGGAGGTGTTAGTACTCTTACGTTATATTACACTGGTGAGACCCCATCTGGAATATTGTGTGCAGTTCTGGTCCCCCATGTTTAAAAAAGATGAATTCAAACTGGAACAGGTGCAGAGAAGGGCTACAAGGATGATCCATGGAATGGAAAACCTGCCCTATGAAAGGAGACTCAAAGAAGTTGGCTTGTTTAGTCTAACCAAAAGAAGGCTGAGGGGGGATATGATTGCTCTCTATAAATACATCAGAGGGATAAATACCAGGGAGGGGGAGGAATTATTTCAGTACAGCACCAATGTGGACACAAGAACAAATGGTTATAAACTGGCCATCAGGAAGTTTAGACTTGAAATTAAACACAGGTTTCTGCCCTACTCAGAGGAGTAAAGTTGTGGAATAGCCTTCCCGGGGAGCTGTGGGGGCATAGAACAAAGCTGGCTTCAAAACTGAGCTGGATAAATGTGTGGAGGGGACGGTATTGATGGGACGGCCTAGTCTGGCAATTGACTGATCTGTGACTACTGGTGGGGGATCTGCCAGTGGCCTAAGAAGGGAGGGTAGGTGGGGGGCTCTGAGTTATTACAGAGAATTCTTTCTTGGATGTCTGGCTGGTGACTCTTGCCCACATGCTCTGGGTTTAACTGATCGTCATATTTGGGGTCAGGAAGGAATTTTCCCCAAGGACAGATTGGTAAAGGCCCTGAGAGTTTTTCACCTTCCTCTGTAGCATGGAGCAACTTGCTAATGGATTCTCTGTACCTTGAAGTCTTTAAATCATGATTCGAGGACTTTAATAACTTAGTCATAGTTTAGAGGTTTGTTACAGGAGGGGAGGGTGAGGATCTGTGGCCGGCACTGTGCAGGGGGGTCAGACTGGATGATCATACTGGTCCCTTCTGACCTTAGAGTCTTTGGTGCCAAACTGCTGCCCTAGACTGTTGCGTTGTGCTGTTGGCAGCTGCTGTGTTCTGCCCCAGAGGTGGCTGCATTTTGGGTGCATTTCTGAGGCTTACATGTCCTCTCACCCCATAACTTCTTACTAGCCTGTTGATGTGCTCCATGCCGTCAAAGGACATTTGCACCTTACCCTTAATTCTCCTAACCTGCATTTTGTTTATGTGGCTGCACCCAGCAATTTGGGATGAGAAGAATTACAGACCCACCTGGATAATCACAGGGAAAGCTCCGGATTCAGGCTGGCCCTGAAGCATAAAGGGTTACGAAAGAGTTTGGATTGCTACAGGTGGTCTAGCGGATTGAACACAGAACCAGGCCACCTGGATTCCAGTCCCTGCGGTCACTGACTTAGGCAAGTGACTCTAGTTACTGGCGCCTGAGTTTCCCTATCTTAAAATAAGTTCATAATATTTACCAGCTTGTGGGGCATGGGGTTCAATCCATTAGCTCCCTGTATGGGGCGTCGAAAGCCATGCTCACGATTACCGTAAGACCAGCCCAGGCTGCGGTCTCGTCATGTCTCCTGAGCTAAGAGAGGGAGGAATGTCTGGGGCGGGTGCAGGGGAAGCAATAAGACTCTACAGGCAGTGGGGGCTGGTGACTTATTAGGAGGGGCTGTTCTCTCAGAGTCACTTGTGCAGACCTTCGTTCTCTAGAGCAGTGGCTCTCAGCAGGGGTACACGTACCCCTGGGGGCCCACAGACATCTTCCGTCAACACATCTAGAGATTTGCCGAGTTTTACAGCAGGCTACATAAAAAACATCAGCGACGTCGGCATGAACCAAAGTGTCCTACGGACAGTGGGGTGTTGACCCGGCTCTGTGTGCTGGACTGGAAGGACAATGTTGAGGTTCCAGTCGATTTCTCTTAGGTGGTGAAAATGAGGAAGCCAGCAATTTTTCAGTAACCGTGTGCTGGGACACGTCGGTACTTCCGTGTCTGATTTCGGAACCAAGTTGTTTTCAAGCGAGATGAAATCTAGGACAAATCGGACTCTGGGAAGGGGCACCGTGATACGGAAAGGCTGAGAGCTGTGCGTGCGGTTAGAAGTGTCTTGTGGGGAACAGGTGGTAGTGTGGTCTAGTGGGTAGGACGTCGGCCTGGGCGCTCAGGTGAGTTTGGTTCTGGCCTGAGGCTGGAAAATGGCTCCTCACCGCTGGGGATTTACTGACACAGCTCCTGGAGGGAGAACGTACAACCGAAATGGTTTGTTATTAGATGGCTGTTGGCAGGTAATTGTGGGGTCGCTTGCGAGCGAGTGTCACTGTGTTGGTATAGGGCCACTTGCGTGCCCTGGGGTGGTATCCTGGGCAGACTCGGGTGCAAGGGTTTGTCTGTGGTGCTGTGCCATCCGAATGTCTGTCCTGAGTTCTAGCGTGCCTCTGGAGAGTCTTGATGTCAGCGCACTCTGGGCAGGGCCTGTCATTTCTTGCCTGTCTGTGCAGCACCCAGCACAGCGGGATCCCGTCTGGTCATGGCCTTTTGAAACTACTGCTGCAGATGTGCCTCTGGCCGAAAGCACTAACGCGCTCCTGGGCCGCTTAACCTGGGGGATTTCCAGTCAGAGCAGAGAGGGTTTTTGCCTCTAGCAGCTGGGCTGGTGACCCAGAGGGAGAATTCCTGTTCTGCCTGGCTCCAGGGGCTGGATTTGAACTGGGGCCCTGGCAGTGAACACTTGAGTGCTGGCCTGATGGCCTTCTGCCTCCATCCTAGAAATGTCCTGGCCTCCTGCAGGGCTGGTCCCTGAGGTTTGCAGGCATGGCTGGGGTTAGCCCCAGAGAGACAGCTGAGTCTCTCCCCGCCCCATTTTCCTGAGAGCGACCAGTCGGAGGTCTGCAAGGGAGAGGTAGAGCTTGGCAGGGATTCCTGATTCTCCAGCTTCGATCAGCCGTGCTGGCCCCAGAAAGGGGGTTTCCGCACACTGCTCTGGTAAGAATAACATCGCCCCTTCTTCAGCCTGTCT
This sequence comes from Pelusios castaneus, assembly GCA_007922175.1. Taxonomy (NCBI): domain Eukaryota; kingdom Metazoa; phylum Chordata; order Testudines; family Pelomedusidae; genus Pelusios; species Pelusios castaneus. The sequence goes on along the minus strand of ML685850.1, from coordinate 722,085 downwards.
GTCTTCCAGCGCCAGGCGCCCCCACGATCCCTGCCTGGTATTTCTCTCCTGGCCTCACCTAGCCCCAGCCCTCTGTCTGCTGGAAACCTGCCACGTCCGTTGTCTGTGGCTAGGCTGCTGTACGGGCCACGCTGGACACCCCCACTGCCTGCTGGGATGGCCCAAAAGGCTTTGCTCCGTCCGGTGGGACCCCGCCCTGCCTGGCACAGATCCCAGCCTCCAAGCTTGGTTCATGCCACGCACCCTGGCTTGGAGTGAAGTCTCCCCCATGCTGAAGTGGGTCCCGCTGGATCAGACTGTGACAGTCCATTGGCTCTGCAAGCCACCGACGACCCATTGAGTGCAGAGCCCAGCTGCAGCTGGCCATCTCTGTCTGCTATTCGCATCCCAGGGCTCAGCCACCTGCTCTCCATCCGCTGCTGCGGCCTCCCACCAGGGCAACGTTTGAGATTCGGGAGTGCCGGGCGAACATCTTCAGGGAACAGTGAAAGAGGCTGCCCCAAACCCACCAGATCACAGAGCTCGCGGCACTCAGACCCCAGCACTACCCTCATCCCTCTGCCTTCTCCTTCCCTCGCTACATTCCTCTCCTAGGCAAGCACACGCCAGCCTGGTTCGGGGGGAGAGATGCCACAGTGACAGGCGGGTGAGAAGATGATCTCCCATCTTGATTTCCGATCAGGACTTTGGAACCACCCCCAAAGAATCGAAAATCCAACCCAGGCTTTAGGCCAAGCCTCGTCCGTGCTGGAGCCCATCACCGTGGCATCTAGGTCCCGAAATACGAGGCTGAGAAATGTCACGTGTCGGGGCTTCATGCTTTCCACCTGACAAGACATATTCCTGGCGTGGGTGCTGCCTTCCCACACTGCAATGTGGGCGTCCTGGGATGGCTTTGATTCCCAACTTGGCTAAATGAGTATCAATTTTCCTTCCATTAGGGCATTGCCGATGAATGTAAATGAAAATATGGTGTTGGCTTTAAACATTATTAGCTTCCTGTCGGCTCCCATCGGCCACTTTGTCCCCAGAGTGACAGACGCGATTTGCGGTTACAGCTGCTCCTCTCCTGCAGGACAAACATTTCAATCTGCCCTTTAAATGCCTGTGACAGCTTAATGGCTGAGCTTGACAAGGGACTTTGGGATGAACCCGCCCAGTCTGAGGCAGGGAGGGGAGAGAGGCGACACGCTCCAGGCTCTGCAGTGACATTTCGGTCTTTGCTTGAAAAAGAGCGGAGGTGGGGAGGCACAGAGACGTTGGCTGGATGGATAGAGAATGACTTAGTTATTATGTGCATTGCTCTCATATCCAGGAGTCCCCTTTGCAGACCAGGCCCCATGGTGCTAGGGGCTGTACAAACAGACCAAAAAAGCCAGCCACTGTCCCAGAGCGCTTACAGCAGGGTGTGAGTACGGAGATTGTCACGAGATGGGGTAGCTCTGGGGGGAGAAAGAGCTATGGGGATGGCTGGCGGGCGAGCGTTGGGAACATCTGGGACTGGAGAAGGGAGAGGCTGGGTGGAGATGGCTGGAGAGAGAGAGAGACGGTGAGTGGCCGTATGCGCTAGCAGACTCTGAAATGAGCTGTGCGAGGCTCCAGAACGGGAAGGGAGCTGTGCGCAGGGCGAGGGTCAGGTGGTCACACTGTGTACGCACAGACGCACAGTTGTAGCAATAGTCGCACACGCCCAAGCCCCAGCCCGCCCGCTGTCACAGGAGTGCGGCATCAACACACACAGACCCAGTGAGAGCCCATGGGCCCCCAACCCAGGGATGCTCTGGCACTGTGCGGAGACCCACAAATGCACACCCGCGCTTCCTGAAACCCACACGCTTGCATTATTATGTGGGCAAAGCCACCTACGTGCGCAGACCCAAGCCCACCCCACAGATCTGCAACCACGTCCACCCCACCTCTCCTCTGAGGGATTTATTTACCTTCTCCACCCTGGGGGGTGCTCAGAGCCAGGAGCTGCTCCCAGCCACCGCGGTGTTAATCCAGTGTGACTCCTGTGACATTGCTGGACTGACTCCAGTCTCATCCAGAGCAGGACGGAGCTTAGCCTCTTAGCCCAGCTCCCTGCTGCGGCCCCTGGATCCCCATGGAATCTGCATGAGCTGTTCTTGCTCACCATATCTGAGGATTTTGCCTAACAAAAGCCAGAGGATGGAGCCCAGCCTTCTTACGCAGTGTGTAGGGCTATCCATATACTGGGAAGGGCACCTGGTCCCTCGCAGAGGGGAACCGAACTCCAGAGGAAGGTGATGTCTTTCCTAGATCACCTGCCAGGGCCATGGCACAGCTTGGTTCCCAGAAGTGGCCTCCTGGGGTTGTCTCCATCACTCCCTTTGGCTGGGGAGATTGCCCTCATCTGCCTTTCCAGTGGACAACTGAGCAGAGAGGAAGATGTCGAGATCTTAAGATGTGTCTATCTATAAACCCCTCCCTCCCCCTCAGGGTGATCTCCCCGGGCCCCTGTCAGAGCCTGCTCTGCTGCTTGGATCTGTTCCGTGCTTTGCAAGAGAATGCCGTGCCGTGCGCCATGGAGGGGGCAAGCTGAAGCGAGCAGGATGTGCCACCTGGCCTGGATCGAAGGGGCAGCGAAAGAGTGTTTGCAGAATGGGCTGTGGCTGGGGAGAGGCGCGGGTAGGAGAAGGTGGGCAGGAGGATGGGGGTGTGATGGGCCAGGTGTGCAGATGTTAGGTGGGATCTGGCTGGAGAAGCATCAGGAAGGTACCGCCTTCCAACAGCCAGGAGTGGGCCCTGACCTAGAGTTTGCTGCCGAGATGAAGGCCGGGAGTCAGGATTTGGCCTTAGAGGAATATTTCCTTCCAGGCTGTGGGGCCCTCCTTTGGAAGCCACGCTGTGTCTTTGGCTCCCACATCTCCCTTGGGGAGGCAAGGAGGAGGAGAGAGGCTGCGGTGCTGAAGGTCAGCGAGGTTTCCTGGGATGGGTAATGGGCTGAAAGGCGAGGGTAGGTGCGAAGGAGCCCCTCAGAGTGATTAGTCCCCTCTCTTTGGCACTGGGGAGGCCACATCTGGAGTATTGTGCCCAGTTTTGGGCCCCTGCTACTGGAAGGATGTGGACAAATTGGAGAGAGTCCAGTGGAGGGCAACGGAAATGAATAAGGGGCTGGAGCACATGATGTACGAGGAGAGGCTGAGGGAACGGGGCTTGTTCAGTCTGCAGAAGAGAAGAGTGAGGGGGGATTTGATGGCACCTTTAGTTACCTGAGGGGGGTTCCAGGGAGGAGGGAGCTGGGCTGGTCTCAGTGGTGGCAGGTGACAGAACCAGGAGCAATGGTCTCACGTTGCAGTGGGGAGGTCGAGGTTGGATATTAGCAAGAACGTTTTCCAAGGAGTGGGTGAAGCCCTGGAACGGGTTCCCGAGGGAGCTGGTGGAATCTCCATCCTTAGAGGTTTTAAGGCCTGGCTTTACAGAGCCCTGGCTGGGCTGGTGTAGTTGGGGCAAGTCTGGCTTTGAGCCGGGGATTGGACTAGATACCTCCTGAGACCCCTAATTCTCTGATTCCTTGTCTGGCTTCCTGAATAAATGTCCCGCCAGCAGGAGCCATGTCCAGCCTGTGGATATCTGGGCTGCAGTGTCCGTTGATGTGAGGGGGAGTCGGGCCTGGGGGCCAGGAGAGAGCTGTATGGCCCCACGGGAAATCCTGGGCTCAGAGAGATATGGATACTTTGCGCTATGTCCAGCTTTCTCCTCCCGAGAACCCAAAGCTCCATGCAGCCATGGCTGAGCGTTGCACGGGTTGGTGATTTTTGTTCTCTATGGACCTAGCTGGTACATCTCTGTATAATGACCAACCCACCCTCATCTGGGTGTCAGGGGGCTTTCAACTGGGGACCTTCAGCCCACGCGCTTGAGAGAAAGGGGGAAGTTCATTTACTGGGGGTTGGTGGCCGGAGTCGTGTGAACTCTGACAAACTCCCTGTCTGTGTGTTGTTCCCGGGCGTACCTGTCTGGCGACGCGACAGCAGCTGTTGCACCTGGAGCGTTCAGCCCCTGCACGGTGAGTTAAGGATTGTGCTACGGTCTGTGCGTTGGGAGGACCTGGCTGTGAACCAATGACCTGGAGCAGGTCTCAGAAACAAGCAGGTGACTTGCCTCTCTATTGTCTCACTGTCCGGCTGGCCCTGAGACTCAGCGAGGGGCAGAACAGACCCAGGGCCCATTCTCCAGGGCTCCCGGGGCAGGGTCCCCTTGAGTAGGGTCCGTCAGCTCGGGGAAGAAAAGGAACAGAAAACAAAGTCACTTCCCTTCAGGTCTCGGCTCAATAAACTAAGGCCGAGCAATGCTTTCCTGTGACGGTGGGGTTGGAGGGTCCATGGAGCTACGCAGGCCTCATGTGTTATCACCTCGCCACCTGTGGGCAGGGTCTCAGCTGTTCTCCCCGCAGTACCAAGGGGGAACGGAGGTCTGACACATTAAGGGACTTGCTACCATTCTTGCCATGAGAAGAAGGACGGTCCTGGGATTTGCACATGGGAGCCCTGATTTCCAGTCCCTGCTCTGCCACAGACTTCCTGTCTGACTGTGGGCAAGTCCCTTAATACGTCTGTGTCTCAGTTTCCCCTTGGTGCCGTGGGGAGAATAGCAGGGCCCTGCCCACAGGGTGGCGAGGAGAAAGACATCAATGAGTGGGAGGCACTGTGGTTGTGGAGGTGCAGATAGCTATTCACCATACAAAGGGCTTTCCCAAACAGGCGTGTCCCAAGCAGAATCTGCTCGCCCTTAGAGCTTGTAGATCTGCAATACTCTACTGATTTCAGTTCACCCACCCCGCGTTTGCCCCAGCTTCACTGGCGTGGGAATCACCCTCCAGCTTCCAGCTTCAAATTTGTTTACAAGTGTTGGGTGCTTTAGCCTGTGAGGTTGGGGAATCTTGTTGTCCCCATTTTACAGAGGGGTAAACTGAGGCACAAAGCAGGAAAGCAACTTAAGGGTCAGCCAGTTTGGTGACAGATGACAGAGCTTGAACTCAGAAGTTCCTGATGCTTTCTCACTGCTCACACCATTAGTTCTTTGCTTGATGGAGCTGACGGGTGAAATTCTGCCCTCAGGATCCACAGTTAACCTGGATTCAGAGCTGTTACCCCAGATTTACAGTCACATTTTGCCTAGGTCTCACCCTCTTCAGGATGCCATTTACTTACTCTTTAGTAGATTTTCCTGCAGAAAATGTAATAACAAGTTTTGGGGGGGACCCCCAGGATGGATGGAAACCGTAGACGACCAGGATTCCCACTCCGATCAGCTGATTGCTGATTCTACAGCCAGAAAGGGGGTGAGTGGGTTTTATTGGGTATTAACAGCCCTTGGGAGGGTCAGTGCAATAGAATGAGCGTCCCCGGTGAAAGATGCAAGCAAGAGACTGGAATATCCTTTAGACAACAGTCCCCTCTCTCTCTGTCTTGCGCTCTTTGCCATGCTGTCTAGCTAGGACAGCCCGCAGTGGCACAGGAAAGAACCAGCACGTGAAGGGTTAAGCCCACAAGCTCTTTGGAGGGAGTCTGTGTGTCTGGTGGGGAGTCCAGTCGCCAGAGTGCATCACCTCATTAACTCACCGAGCTATCTGGCACCAGATGTCTGTCCAGTTTAGACTGAGCCGTTGGACGTGTGTGTGCAGGGAGGGCGAAATAGAAGGAACTTCTGCCTTTGTCTGAAGTTGTGGCAAAGTTTGAGAGGTCCTTGCAGGGCATCGCGGAGACGGTCTGGGAGCTGCTCAGGGTGAGTGCTTGTCTGTCTCTTGGTTCTTGTGGGCAGTTGGAGTGGGGGACAGTCCGGGCGCCCCAATATTGCCTTGTAGACAGGGCAGGAGGACGCCATTTCCATTACAGACTCCATGTCACCCCCGGCAGGGCGAGAAGGGGGTTTTCTGGAAATAGCATTTACCAAACAGGTTGTTCTGGAGGGGGTGTCAGGGTGACTTCCATGGGAATCACTCTGTTTCTGGCTTTTCCTACTTCATCCCTGCTAAAGGTGTCCTAATTCCAGGGCTCACAGAATAATCCCGAAAAGCAAACCTTTGGGATGGACTAGTCCATGCTCGGTGTTGGGGGGTCTTTGAATGGCTTTCCTGGGGGAGAGATCTTCAAGCCCGCACCCCATTCACTCCTCTGAACAGACTTTATGCCCCAATTTCAGATCACGCAAGCCATCGATGGGAGTCTTCTATCCCTACTCTTCCTCAGATTCCCCAGAATCAAGTCCAGCAACTGCCTGCAGCAGAAGTTTGCCTGCCATAGGACTTCCTCTTCCCATTCCTCTGGACAGGAGAAATCCGTTTTATTTCTGTGGGGAAATAGATTCCCCACTCCCTCCCTGTCTCCTTTCTGCAGCGTCCCAGAGAGATGGGGTGCATACTAGTGGGGAGCCCCTCTGTTAAAATACTGGCAGTGCATTGCTGGGGATTTGTAATTAAGGTTCGTGTCTCCTATCCCCAAAGATACGGTTGTACCATAGATAATAGGGTAAAGAACTGCAGCAGGGCTAACGTGCTGGCGGTAGATCAAGAGATACAAATGCGGACCATATAGCCACAGAGATTGGTAAATAGATCCTACGTCCGCTGGCCCCAAACCTTACACTGGGAAATAACACAACTCACCTTCTATGCTTGTGTAGACCGATCAGTTTCAGTTGTCGCAGGCCATTGGGACCGGGTCATTCCACTGCTCGGAAAGTCGTTTCATTAACAAAAAGGAAGCCAAAATTCTGGTGAAGAGGGAAAGGCTTTGGGGTAATTCCAGGGGAAATCACCCAACACTGTCTTGTTGGGATGTTGCAATCGGTGCTGCCAGAGCGGGGCAGGATATTAGGAAAAACTTTCTCCCTAGGAGGGTGGTGAAGCATTGGATGGGTTACCTAGGGAGGTGGTGGAATCTCCATCTTTGGAGATTTTTAAGGCCCGGTTAGACAAACCCTGGCTGGGGTGATTTAGTGGGAGTGGTCCTGCTTTTTAGCAGGGGTTGGACTAGATGACCTCATGAGGTCCCTTCCAGCCCTAAGATTCTGTGAGTCTATGAGTCTAACATTTCAAATAAAGTGTTTTGATTGACCCAACATGCTTTTTTAAAAACCTGTTTGATTTGCCAACATTTTTGTTCTGGTTCAACTCCAAATTCATTTTTTATGATCTTTCGGACTTGCCAGCTGGGATCGCCCGGCTCTTCCCTGAACGGCTGCCAGAGGTGCTCAGCACCCTGCAGAATTCAGCATGAAGCAGAGAGGTAAAGCCTGTCCGTGAGTGGGGGACCACAGTGGGGAAGGGAACGAGAGTTACGCAGAATTTCCCTGTGGTGAGAAGCAAGGGGTTTGAAGGCGGGGAGGGGAGACAGGTCAAAGAGGGGGTGCTGGGCAAGTGGCAGCAAGGAAAGGGGGTGCAGAGACAAGCTGAAGGGGCAGAGCAGAGGTGTAGGCTGGGGTGAGCCATGGAGGAGTTTGAGGAAGCCAGCGTTGAGATCTCATGGGGGAACAGGTTGGAATGGAAGAGACACTTCTCTCTATCTATGGTGTTATCTGACCCCTAATACTGCAGATCTGAGCCATTCATACTCTTTGATGTATTTATCCTCTTCCTCCTCCCCCCCCGTGAGGGAGGGCCATTATCCCCATGTTGCAGGTGTGGAAACTGAGGCACCGAGCAGCTAAGTGACTTGCCCAGCAAAAAACGTAGCGCAGCTGTGTCAGAGCAGGGAGTGGAATGCAGAGGGTCGTCAGCTGCTATTTTCAGTGACTCTGGCTTGTTCCAGTTGACACCGGCAGCTGAACACCCATTGAGGGGGGTTTAGGCCCTGGCTCTGTCACTTATTTGTCTGAGATTGAAGATACGCAATCGGGAAAAGTCCCTTATTTGTGGGGGGAAAATCTATCTCAGTGGGTCCTGCTAGGCGGGTGACACTAGCTAGAGAGTATGGGCATCTGCGGGACTCTCTGCCGGCTTCAATGGGCGTTGGAGCTGTGTGCATGTGTAATTAATATGCTGCAGCATGGGTCCTCTGGTTCCATTCCCGCCTGCCATGCTGCCGAGCCAGTCTCAGTCCTCACTCTTCCGTTCGTTCCCTCTGCCGCACCTGGCATTGGCCACTGGGAAGACAGGACACTGGCCCAGATGGACCATGGGTCTGATCCAGTCTGGCTGTTCTTACGTTCTATAAAGAGTCCATCTGAAAATTCATTGTGACCAACTCTTACGATTTTTTCACAAGTCTTGCGATATTTGGTCTTTCTTTTAAAGCTCCTGCCCCTGGAGTCACGATATGTGAAAATCCCAGCTTTTGTTTAAAAAAGTTTCCAGCCCTCCTGCCTGCAGGAAAAAAAGCTGAGAAATGGGACTCCTAAAAACTTAAAAGCCAGAAAGCAAATAAAAAGACCCTCACCTTTATCCTTTTTAAAATCTCATGGTTTTTAAGACAATCTTTTGATTTTGGGGAAATCTGACTCAAAACTTTTTAATTCTTGGGGTCCATAATACTGAAAATTCAGATTGAGATTGGGGCAGGAGGTTGGGTTTCAAATGCCTCTTAGTCTGGGAGAGCTACAATTCACCTCCTAGATAGAAAATTTTTCAGCCAAAATGTTTTTCTTCTGAAAATGCAGATTTGAGTTGGCTGAAACATTTCATTCATTTGTATAGGATTCACTGGATTCTTTTGGTCAGGAAAAAAAATGGCACCGAAAAACCCGCCCAGAATGTATTGACTTTTTGATTCAAGATGACTTTTTGTTCCCCAAAGTATTTTTAAAAATCTTCAGAAATGAATTGAAATGTTACATTCAACCCAAAACAATTTTTCCCTCCACTTTTTCAGTTTGCCAAAATATTTGAAAAACTTTAATTTTGGCTTGACCTGCAGCACATTTGTAGTTTTATTCTTATTATTTTCAGTGCAACCAGCAAATGGAAGAATGAGTATTCTGACAGCTCTATTTGTAAGGGTGTATTTAGGTACATTCATTGATAGTTTGCTTTTGAAAAGTCCTGGACCAAGTTACCCCAGTGATGTCAATGGGAACTGCTGGCGTCTTAGAACGTTTGGAAACCTGGCTGCTCACAAATATGGGTTTAGGAGCCTAATTTTAGACACCTGATCTTTAAAATTATGGCCACAGCACTTTGAAAATATCATCCAGTTAGGGTTTTAGAAGCCACCCCCTGTGAAAGAGGGACCTGTCCTCACCCCCATTTCGGCAGAGAGGTGAACTGACGTTTGACGCACTTGAGGGACTTGTCTGGGCTGTGCTGTGATGCACTGGATTAGACGTAGCTCTGGGAGACAGGCGATTGGGGGTCTAACCCTACTTACGGCAAAACAAACAAGGAGTCTTGGGGCACTTTTAAAAACTAACCAATTTATTTCTCCTTTGAGCTTTCATGGGAGACAACCCTACTTCGTCAGAGGCTTTGAAGTTATGTCCAGCCACTGATGTTTGGTTAGTGACCATTTCCCTGACAAGACTTCAAAAGCCAGTTGATCAGTTACCGCATTGTCGGTGCCTGAAATACCAAACCTGAACAGAGGAGAGTAGAAAATAAAGGTTGAGAGAGGGTCGCTTTGAGCACGAGTTTTTCTCTGATTACATTCTTTCCCACCTTCTCTTTTTCTGTCAAAACGTTGGCCAGAGCTAAGCTATTTCTGTTCCCCTGTCTTCTTCCTTTTCAGAGATTCTGCAAAGATGAGAACTGGGTCAACTCTGAGAAGCAGTGAGTATCCCTTTAAGAGTGAGGCATGATGGGAAAGCCCTGCAGGGTATAAAAGACAGAGGTGGCCAGTGAAGGGAGTTGCGGTTAGTTAGGGGATTACGTTCTGTTAGGACTTGTCTACATGGTGGGCACTGAGGCAGCTATAGCACTGTGGAGACGCTGCTGATCCCACAGTGTAGATCCTTCCTATAGCGACAGAAGGGTTTTTCCATTGCCTTAATGTATAAATTCACACCCTGCCGTGAGCAATGTCGCTATGTTGAGCTAACTTTGAAGTGTAGACCAGGTTTAAGTGCATGCGTTTTGGGGTGGGGTAAGCTTGCCTTTGATGGTGTTTTATTTATTTCATCGCCATTAACTCAAGCTGTCTGAAATGTTTTAACAGGAAAAAAATTATCCTGGAAAATGTGGTTTTGCCATCTTTGAAATTTGCCGTGGGAAACTGCCAATTTCAATTAACTTTGTTAAAGCTTTCCTATTGGGATAATCAAAAGGAAGAGTCTTGAGAGGTGTCGAGTCATTTTGCTTTGATGAAACATGTCAATTTTTCCTGGTTAGCCCTGATAAGAAGCTATGCAGACCTTTTCATTTGCTCCCCCTGTCCCCCCCTGCCCAAATTGCCGACATTTCCCACCCAAACAAAATCCTGGCAGGTGGGGGCAGATCTCAGCATCCTGTCAAGCCGGTAACCGGGGCTCCCTGCCCTTAGAACATCCCTACGAACTGAATCTCCTTGGAAACCAGAGGAGAAAAATGTTCTTCAAACCCCACATTGCTGTGTCACTGGAGAGGTTACAAATCCTTTTTCCCTGCTGGGTTTGGCCCTATTAATTCCTTCAGGAGCAATTTCTGGTGCCTTTGACCGTCATCTCTGGTGGTTGTGGCAGGAGGGAGTGGACAATGGTGGGGGGAATGGGAGAAGGGGCAGGTAGGGAGTGAGCTGAAAGGTTAACTGTGCATCCGAATCGACAGCTTCTCTCTACATCACGTTTAGTGCTGCGAGGCACAAGCCATTGACCTTTGCTTTCTGGTCTCTTGTCTCCTTGGATGAGAACAGACACAAAACATGACTCACGTGGCTTGTTGGGAAATGGGGGGAAGCCCTAGATGGGATGCGTCCCTCAGTCAACCCCAGCTCGGTCCATGCTGTGTGCGTGTGTGCGTATCCCTAAGTGGCTAGCCGGGGTGTCGGAAAGCTATGTAACTGGCCCAATGGGGGTGGTTATGCAGACCAGTGACGGGCTTTGCCAGAGGGGACGCCTGTCCCTTTGCAAATTTGCAAATGTCAGGTCAGGCTGTGTTGATCGCGAGGGCTTTCTGCCCCATGGGCAAGAGGGGCCAGGCGGGAGAAACTAATGATCTCTTATCCCTTCTGTCTGGTGATCTCAAAGCATGTAGGGCGACATTTTCAAAAGCGACTACTGATTTTGGTACCTCAGTTAAGAGGACACCACTTGCAATGCCTTGTTTTTCCGAGAGCAGATTCTCAGCATTGGCCGAAAGAAGAGGGCCTTTCATGCCGTCTTAGGTGGGCCTGGAATCTCCCCAGGTCACTTCTGAAAACTTAGGCCGTAGAGAATTACGTCTCTCAGCCCTGGTTGGTGGAAAGCTGCAACAGAGTTTGAACTGTGCCATGTGGGGTGGAACATTTTCAATGTTTCAATGGAAAGATCGGGACCGGAAATGTTCCTGTTGAATGGAAATTTCCCAAATCCAGCTGGAAACATCAACTTTCACCTCAAGGAATCCAAAGTTCCCTTGGAAGATTTCGATGCCGATGAAACTGCAGGCATTGATAACAAAAAGAGCTGGTAGAAAAATTTCAGCCAGGTCTAGGCCCAAATTCTAAGGTACCCCCTTCCCAACAGCAGGGGAAGAAATGCCTGATCTAGTTTCCCCAGGTCATGCATCGTCCGAAATCAGCACGCTTTTGGGGGCAGGGACTGTGCTAATATTTTTGTACAGCACCTAGCATGATGGGGGTCCCTGGATGTCCCCTCAGGGATTTTTCCCACTGATGGCAAATCTAGGCATTCCCCTTTCCCAGTGGTGATGTTTGTCCCCATATGGCCCCCTGCAAAGTTCAATTCTGGGGCATCTGCCAGCATTGCACCCCATCGCGCTGGGCAGGGTTTACATTCCTGTTTTGCTTTCACTGTGTCGTCAGGGACAAGGATCTGAATCACCATGGGGGGGAGGGGGTGTTACCTTGCTGCCTCAGTGCCCCCTACAATTGCATGGGTTGCAGGTTCCTAATGCTGCCATGGGCCTTCCCCATCCCATTGCTCCTGGGGACCGATCGGCTAAGTAGCAGCTGTAGAAAAGGACCTGGGGGTTATGGTGGACGGGAAGATGGATATGAGCCAACAGTGTGCCCTTCTTGCCAAAAAGGCCAATGGCATATTAGGCTGCATCAGTAGGAGTATTGCCAGCAGATCGAGGGATGTGATAATCCCCCTCTATTCGACACTGGTCAGGCTGCATCTGGAATACTGTGTCCAGTTTTGGGGTCCCCACTACAGAAAGGATGTGGACAAATTAGAAAGAGTCCAGCGGAGGGCAACAAAAATGATTAGGGGGCTGGGGCACATGACTTATGAGGAGAGACTGAAGGAACTAGGCTTATTTAGTCTACAGAAGAGAAGACTGAGGGGAGATTTGATAGCAACCTTCAACTATTTAAAGGGGTGCTCCAAAGAGGAGGGAGCTAGGCTGTTCTCGAGGGTAACAGAGAACAGAACAAGGAGCAATGGTTTCAAATTACAGCTGGGGAGGTCGAGGTTGGATATTAGGAAAAACTTTCTCCCTAGGAGGGTGGTGAAGCATTGGAATGGGCTATCTAGGGAGGTGGTGGAATCTCCGTCTTTGGAGATATTTAAGGCCCGGTTAGACAAACCCCTGGCTGGGGTGATTTAGTGGGAGTGGTCCTGCTTTTTAGCAGGGGTTGGACTAGATGACCTCGTGAGGTCCCTTCCAGCCCTAGGATTCTCTGATTCTATATCCCTTTTATGAGGCTAGAGAATCGCTGTCCTTCTTTGAGCTTACCCCAATCAGATCCATGCAGATGCTCTTTAACAAATCTCCCCCACAGCGATCATTTCCTACAGCCTTATTTCTGTAATGAACAGTTTATGGGTAAATCCCATGTCCGTTTTGACCTCGCTGAAGGTCACAGGGAGCCCTGTGGGGCAGGTTTCAGCCCAGGCAGAAGCTCAGGGAAGAATTGGGGCCACCCTCCGGTGGGGCAAGTCAATCCCTGGAGCATTCCCGTTGCGCTCCTCCAATTCTCCGTGCAGTGCCCAAGCCTTGATTGCATTCTGTTAGCACCAATCCCCCACATTCACACTTCACAGAGGTACTTGGCGGCAGCAAGCGCAGCGTGGACAGAGCCTCATTCTTCTGCAGGGAACTTGCATGAGGAGCTTTGCTGCGGGGTGGGAGTGGGGAACGAAAGACTTGGAGTGGGGGTAAGGGGGGGCGGTTAGCGCTGTGGAGTCACATTGCAGGAGTGAGGTCATTAGCAAATCCGTCCTGGCAGGGGGGAAATGTATTCACTGCTGCAGCTAAACGTCTCAGGACCTGGGTCATTACAAAGTGATCTGTGCATGGCTCATTGACATTATTGCAGGGCGGGGCTGGGGCTGACTTTTTTTTTTTGCTGTTCAAGGCAGAGTTTGGTCCCTAGAAATGTAGCCTCTCTTGAATGCTGCGCACAGCCGCAGGGTAGTCCTGACCCGTAAGCAGAGTTAATAAAGGATCGTTTCATGATAATAATTAATAATGCCACCTAGCTCTTCGTCAGGACATCTCAAAGGTCTTTTCAAAGGCGAGCAGCACTGTCCCCGTTCTGCAGATGGGGAAACTGAGGCACAGAGAGGTGATGTGACTTGCCCAGGGTCACACAACAGGATTTACATGCATCCCCCACAAACTACATAGCTGCAGTCCCACTGCAATGCAGCCACCTCTGGGGGCGGGGGGCGGAGTTGAGGGGAAAGGTGGAGGGCAATTAGCATGGAGTGCGACCTGTGGGAATGAGGGGAGAAGGGCATATGGGAACAAACCCCATGGCTACAGATAGTGCCTGGGCTCTGAGGGCTGTTCAAAGCAGACAGGTCCATGGGACCAAACAGGACCATACTATATGGAAATGGTAAGAGTTGTCAAAGAGCTGGCTCAGGACTTGCTGGCCCATGAATGTTGATTTTCAGACTTCTTGGTGCACCAGAGAAGTTCCAGAACATGGGATGAGAGCTAATGTTATGTCTGTATTTAGAAGGGGGAAATGGTGTGACCCCGGTCGGTCTGACATAGATCCTGCACCACATAATGGTGCAGCTGGTACACAGTGTGATTATGAAGAAATAAAAGAGGCTGGTGTAACTGGTGACAATCAACTTGGGTTTATGGGAAAGAGATCCTGTCAAACTAATCTTAAACCCTTTTTAGATGAAGTGACAAGTTTGGCTGATAGTATTAAGGTAAACAAGCAAAATTTTATTTTTCGCATGTGCTTTCGTGGGTGAAGCCCACTTTGTCAGAGGCTGGAAAATGGAAAGTTATAGACTTTGGTAAGGCATTGCATTGGCCCCAAATTTAAAGAATGATGAAGAAAATAGAGTGATATAAAATGAAAATGGCACACATTAAACGAATTACAAACTGGCGTCATAGGTCATAGGTCAGGAAATGTCATTGTACGTGGGAAATCGTGGTTGAGCAGGGGAGTTTCTAGCGGAGTCCGGCAGGGATTGGTACATTTTTATCGGTGCCCTGGAGAAAAATATGAAATCATCGTTAATGAAGTTTGCAGATGACACAAAAACTGGGGCAGGGGAAATAACCAAGAAGACGGATCAGTGATAGGGAGCGATCTGCATCACTGGGTCAGCTGAGCACGAGCAGACAAATGACACGTTTGAACATGGCTAAATGTCAGTGTAGACATCTGGGAACGAAGCGTGTAGGCGTCACTTACAGGCTGTAGGACTGTGTCCTGGGAAGCAGGGACTCTGGAAAAGACTTGTGTGATGTGTGCTCCCAAAAGGGCAGGGATTCTCTGGCACACATAGAGGGAAATACTAGGTAGGAGCGGAGTGGTTATTTCTGTATTTAGCAGCTGCTGCAGTGCTGGAGCCAGATCTGGTGCCCAGAAGGATGTTAATAAACTAGAGAGAGTTCAGAGAAGAGCATCAGGAATGACTGAAGCCTTACAAACCTGTGCTCTTTACACCGATAGTCTCAAAGAGCTCAATCTATTTCATTTATTAATTTGTCCCCTCCGCTGGGAACCCGGAGCCGGAGTGTGCCCTGAGCCATGCTCTGGTCTGGCCCATCTCCTCTCTGTCCGGTCTTGAGTGGATCTTTTCCAGAGTGGGACAAGAGGCAGAGGGGGGCTGGAGGTCCCACTGCAGCAAAGCAGAGAGGTAATTAGTGCAATGCTCTGCAACCCGGCTGCTCCATTAGCTCCCAGCATGGCCTGGTGAACTTTAGTGTTTGCCAGCCTGCCCGAGGCCAGATGTGAAACTGAGTTAATAAGTGGAGGCAGATTTTATTTCCAGCTATGTACAGAGTGGGAGTCAGGCAGCAGGATTTGAGCAAGGCTGAGGATATGGCGTATATCTGGATGGAAGTGGTCTGCAGATCAGCCTTATGGTCTCCATAGAAACGTTATCCCTCTGGCCATGGGCCAGCACCTCACTGTGCCAGGTGCTGTACAGCCACAATACAAGAAGAGGGGCCCTGTTCCTTTTCTTTCACCATTGCCAGGGGAAAAAGCTCATATTTTGCTTCAACTTGTTGGCATTCTGTAACATGGCGTAGAAGAACCTCTCTCATTGTCTCCTAAGTTGCACTGAGCTGTTCCTGGCTGGATTGGTGCCCCCCGTTGCTTGTCCTGGTTTGCCAGGCCTGATTCCAGGGAAAAAGCCTCTGCTTCCTTCTGGTGAGATCCCGGTTTCCCCAGTTTTGCTATTAGGTCTGTTCTTTCCAGCCGGTTGCATGGCTAGAGCCCTATTGTCCATCTCCGGGATCTGCATGGGAAGGCAGTTGGGAACTGGGAGCGATGCAGTGATGTGTTTATTTGTCAGAGGGTTTTGCTCCAGTCCGTGGGTTTGTGATGAAGAGAGCAGGTGTCGCTGTGACTGAGTGGTGCCAGCCATGGATTGTTCCCTACAGCAAATGAGAAGGTGGACAGCTCCTAATTCAGTGGACACCATCAGACACATCTACAGGGCAGGCTCTTCCTAGAGATGGGTCCCCTACATCGCGGTTTGCACCTATGGCTGGCCAGAGATTTCTCTCTTATGTAGTATCTGGGTTGGATTAGACAGTCCAGTGGCATTAGCAGGGTTTAAATGTGCCTCGTAACATTATTTTATAGGGCAGTGGTTCACGTGATGATAGGAATGGGATTAAGGCCCTTCTCAGACATCTACGCTAAGTGCTAAAAGGGATTAGCTGCTGAGATAACCGCCCAACGATGCTGCGGGAAGGAAGAGGCAGATTTTGGAGGGCCAAGGGATGGAGGGATGGATGGATGGGGAGCAGATGGCTGTTCCTGCTCTTTTGGGACTGTATTTGAAGAAACCTTGTATCAGTCTGTCCCCTTTTTTGCGTCTTCCCAATGCACAAAGATGGGGCCTGTGCGGCTGGTTTCTCCCTTGTGTTTTACATCAGAAATTCAGCTCCGCCTTGTCTGTCCTGCCGTGCTCTCCTGGAGGATTCTGACATGAGACAGAACCTGATGAGAGCGTTTGGGGGAGGGGGAGGAGGAGGGGGAAGAGCGTTGTTACTTAGACTGACAGCTTCCTTGTTAGCATCTATTTAATTCAAATGCCTGAATAAATGCCTGGGAGAAAAATGGTCTGTGTGAAAGATCTGAAACTCCTCTGTGTCAACACTACACTTTCCTTAAGTCGACTTAAGCAGCTTGCTTAAGTCGACTTAAGGAAAATAAAGTCAACTTAATTAAAATTAAGTTGACTTTATTAAATCTTTTAATTCGACTTTAGGCTTAAGTCAACTTTCTAAAGTCGACTTAAGCCAGTGTAGACCTGGAGTAGCCCTAAGTCGACTTAGAGTTGACTTAGGGCTCTCCAGGACTCCCCCACTGCCCTCCCTGCTGGGGGGGGGGAGCACAGGGGGAGCCTGGCATGCCCCCCCAAAGGGCAGGGCAGAGCCCTTCCCACCCAGCCCCTATGCCCTGCCAGGGTCCCTGTCCCCCTTTGCCCCATTGTACCCAGGTACAATGGGGCAAAGGCTGAGCCCCCGGCACTTGGTAAGGGGTGCCCCCCCTGCCACCATGGAGCTGTCCAAGGTCCACCTAGCCCCTACAAGTCGACCTAGGTGTCCAGTGTGGACGCTCTAGGTCGACTTTGTAGGGTCCCCCCTAAGTTGACTTAAAATTTAGGTGTGGACATGCTAAGTCGACCTAAATTAACAAGTGTAGACATAGCCTGAATGTATGGACTGGATTCTGCAACATGCACTAGGATCCCTGTCTGATTTGACTCAACTCCCTGCCAGACAAATGCAAAGCGCTGCACTTGGGAAGGAACAATTCAGTGCGCACACACAAAATGGGCAATGACTGCCTCAGAAGGAATGCTGCGGAAAAGGACCAGGGGTCATAATGCCTCAGAAGCTAACCAGGAGTCAACAGTATAACACCGGTGCAGAAAAACCAGACATCATTCTGGGAGGCATTAGCACGTGTTGTAAGCAAGACAGGGGAAGTAATTCTTCTGCTCTACTCTGTGCTGATGAGGTCTCCACTGGAGTATTTTGGCCAGTTCTGGGCGCCTCATTTCAGGAAAGATGTGGGCACATTGGAGAAAGTCCAGGGAAGAGCAACAAAAACGATGAAAGGTCTGGAAAAAATGATCTGTGAGGGAGGATTGAAAGAGCTGGGGTTGTTTAGTCTGGTGAAAAGAAGACAGAACGGGACATGATAATTGTTTTCTAGGACGCACAAGTTGTTACAAGAAAGAGAGAGAAAAATTGTTCTCGTTAACCTTGGAAGACAGGAGAAGAAGCAATGGACTTAAATTGCAGAAAGGGAGGTTTAGGTTGGACATTAGGAAAACGTCCAAACTGTCCCGGTGGTTAAGCTCTGGACTAAGTGGCCTAGGCAGGTTGGGGAATCTCCATCGCTGGAGATTTTTAAGAGCAGGTTGGACAGACACCTGCCAGGGGCGGTCTAGCTAACTGAGTCCTGCGTTGAGTGCAGGGACCTGATTAAATCTCTTGAGGACCCTTCCAGTCCTGTGATTCTCTGATTCTTTCTTTCACGCTGGGATGTCCAGAGTTGATGCCAGTGCTGTGTTTGATTTACCGCCCTCCTAAGACGGGAGCAGCCACTGAAGGGTAAGACCAGGTTGCTTTGTTCTGTGCAAAGGCATTGCTCTTGCGGACAGGAGTTTTGCTCTGGCTGTGTGTGTGTGTTTCGCTGTGTGTGGGATTTCCCCTTTCTCTCCGAGAGTGAAGGCTTTGGAAAGGTTCCTGTTAAATGTTGTTGCAGCCGGGGGTGTTATGCATTATTAATGTACCGAATGATCCTAAAACCCACACGTGGGAATCCATTTAGGTCAGATGGTTACATGCCGAAGGCTCTTCGGAGGTGCTGTAAATAATCTCCACTTTATTAGACCGGGAACAACAGGCTTTGTGAGCCAGGGAACTCTTCCCCAGAATCGCCTGTGAAACCAACCTCTAGGGCTCACACTAGTTATCAGACCTAGCGCCGTCCATCCAGGCCTGTTGCAGACACTAAGGAATCAAATCTCAGTGCTCACCTATGTTCCCTCTAAGCTGCGCGGGTGCGTGGCCACTGCCGCACCCCCCGCACAGCTCTGAGGGACCCCCGCGCAGCCCAGCAACCCCCACTGTCCCCTCCAGACCCCTGGGGCTGCAGCTTTGCCGCTGCAGATCTGGCCTGCACCCGGCCTCTGGGATGGCCCTCCCCGCCCCCAGGGCGGAACAGGCAGGCTCAGGGCCAGGGCAGGAGCAGGGTGGCCGCGACCGGGGCAGGCTCCCAGGCTCCCACCCACCGGCCGCCTTGACTCCCGGGGCCGAGGTCAGCTCCGCTCCAATGACGGCCTCGGCCTCCTGGCATGGGGCCGGGATCGGCCTCCGGGGCTGGGGTCTGCCCCGCCCCGCCAGCGGCTTCCCAGGGCCATGGCCGGGTCCCCCCGCCAGCAGCCTCAGCTTCTTTCTTTCTTTCTTTCTTTCTTTCTTTCTTTCTTTCTTTCTAAAAAAACCTTTAAAAAAATTAATTTTAAATAAAAACCTTTCTAAAAATTAAATTTCAATTCAAAATTAATTCAAATTCAATTAATTAAACACAATTAATTAATTCTATTTACAATCACTTTAACTTCAATTAATGCCTATAATTTCTGTCATGTGAGTTTACACAAAAATTTTATTCAGAAAAAGTTTTGCACATGGCTTGAAAATTTTGCACACAAGCCGCCAAACCTTAGAGAGAATATTGGTCACCCTTGTTGAGTATCATGAATCTCCTTTCAGAGAGGGGAAACTGAGGCAGGGCCAGACGTAGAACCCAGGAGTCCTGATAGCTAAGCCTTCATCTTAGCCACCCACCCATCTTGTCCCTCTGTGACTTCACTCCTGAGACCTCACCCACTTTTCTCTACTGCTAGAATTCAAACCGCAGTGTCAGAGTGCACTGAGCCACAAATGGGACTAAATCTCACCAGGGAACAGGGCTGCAAATTTTCTGGTGTCTTAGCTTCAGGTGCACGCTGCCTGGGGTAGGACTTGTGCTAAATTGCATGAGGGCAGAATTTAGTCCTGTAGTTTTAACCTTTATTCTTCCTGTGGGGGAGGGAAGAGTGGGGGGACAATAGGGAAAAGTAGCTTAGAATGAGCATCGTCCAAAAGCCGAATGAACAGCCCAGTGCTGTAGGGACCAGAGTTTGTTCTCACTCCAGAGCAACTCTAGAGTCATTCCCAACAGAAACGATGGAGTGAGCTGGTGTGCAGCAGGGCGGCTGAAGACAGAGTTAGGCCTGCAGAGTGAAAGTGCGTTTTAAACAGTTCATGATCCTTTTCGTCCCAGTTAACACCCCCCCCCCCCCAACCCAGCCAGCTCTAAAGGAGTCGGGGCCAATCTGGTGCCCCACTCAGTTTCTAGGGTGCTAGCCTCACGGCGTAGGGCTGAGTACACTGTGATAGCCAGAAGGAGGGTAGAAAATGAGGGTTTCCACCGACGTATGGTGCGAGGGTCAGATCTCCCTAAAGAATGTGCAGGGAATCTAAGAGACTGAGCCCTCGGGGAACCCTTTGGGGACATGAGTTCCAGCAGTGACCACTCTTCTGGGAGCAGCACCCCCCTTCCTGTCGGGAGGAGCGTCGCTGAGGTGCAGGGATGTGCCAGGTTGGCAGAGTTTGTGAGTGTGATGCGTGGCTACCGAAATCTAGAAGCATCCATCTTTTGAGCTCAAGAGCCTGATTCTGTACTGGGCGCTGTGATGGGCTCTTCTCTTGTGGGGAAGATTTTAGATCATGGAAGACTCTTTAAATTACAGAAGAGCCAATGGCTGGAAGCTGAAATGAGGCAAATCCAGGCTGGAAAAAAAGCCCACATTTAAACAGTGAGGGTGATTCACCATTGTAACAATTTACCTGGAGATGTGAGGAAGTCTCCATTCTCAGTTCAACGCTGTGTTTTCTTCCAACCGTATCCTCTCGCAGGGTTCCCACGAACGCAGGTTGTGGTGGCTGCAGAGTGCAGCAAGATCTGGTGGCGGCTCTTAAACTTTTCCCTAAAATAAATCTCCGGGAGAAGCGAAATTAACAATCATACAAATGTCACTTTTCGCAGCAGACTTATCGAGGCCCGGCAAGCCCAGGACAGATTAAGCCCTGGATGGGGGGTGATGAGCTCTGCCGTCTGAGTTCAGGGCCACATGGGGTGCGTCTACACTTGTACATTAGGTCGACTTAAGCTTGCTTAAGTCGACTTAATTTAATCTGCGTCCACACTACAGTTTTCTTAAGTCGACTTAAGGAAAATAAAGCAGACTTAATGAAAATTAAGTCGACTTTATTAAACCTCCTTTTAGTTCGACTTTAGACTTAAGTCGACTTTTTAAAGTCGACTTAAGCCAGTGTAGACCTGGAGTAGCCCTAAGTCGACTTAGAGCTACTCCAGGACTCCCCACTGCCCTCCCTGCCAGGGGGGTAGCACAGGGGGAGCCTGGCATACCCCCCCAAAGGGCAGGGCAGAGCCCTGCCCTCCCTGCCCCTATGCCCTGCCAGGGTCCCTGTCCCCCTTTGCCCCATTGTACCCAGGTACAATGGGGCAAAGGCTGAGCCCCCTGGCACTGGGCAAGGGGTGCCCCCCTGCCACCGTGGACCTACCCTAGGTCCCCCTAGCCCCTAGAAGTCGACCTAGGCATCCAGTGTGGACGCTCTAGGTTGACTTTGTAAGTTCCCCCCTAAGTTGACTTTAAATTTAGGTGTAGACATGCTAGGTCGACCTAAATTTACAAGTGTAGACATAGCCATGGAGCCTGAAGCCCTGCGGCCAGGAGACAGAGCCCACCTTCTTATGGCCAAAGCTCGGGACTGGAGGCGCACAGCCAGAGCCTAGGGATGGAGTATGAACCTCCAGCTGGAGCCCTGGGGATGGAGCATGAAGCCCTAGGGCTGGGAACCAGGAGTCTGGGAATGGAGCCCGAAGCCCAGGGCTGGATTCTGCGGCCACACAGCCTCTTGCTCCCCTGGCGCTGTGCCTCACATGTCTCCAGAAATGCCCAGGGTGTCACCCCCAGCTGGTGGCCCCAACAGCCAGCACCAGGCTGCACATCCAGGAGAGGGGCCACTGCTTTGCTCCCACTCAGATCCCAGCCATAGACCTGGGGCTGTCGTGCCCACAAGAAAAGCCGCTGGTGGCCGCATTTGAGAAACGATGCGCTAGCTCATCCACCAGATATGGGCTGGGTGGACTCCTTCGGCCTGCGTATTGCAGGAGTTCAGCTTGGACGATGACAGTGGGCCCCTGTGACTTGGACAGCAGTGACCCTGCTCTGCCATTGCCCAGCAGTGGAATTTATTGAGTTCATGACAATGTTTTAGTGCTGAGACCATTTAACAGCCCAATCGACCCACCTCCGAGGTCTCCAGATAGGCCTCTGAGCCAGCCGGCGTTCAGTCGTGGGCGCACCGGGGTGTGTGGTGTGTGGGCGTGGCACAGCCAGCTTTGCAACGATTGTTTGCAACGAAACCGTGGCTGTCAACCTACCATGGAAAACGAAGGGGTCGAGGGAAGGGGAGGGCAGTGGGGCAGACAGCAATCAGCAAATGGGCAGGGAACCTGGGTGGACGAGAGCTTTATGCAATCCAGTGATGGTGAAATGTAAGCTTATGACCCAGGGATAGGAAAAGACCTAAGCCAAGAAGAGAAAGGGTGCTATTAGCAGGGATTCTGAAAGAGAGACAGGGAGAGGGGTGAGAACCAGGGGAAAGGAGCCAGGAGCCTGGGGTGTATAAAGGAAAGCTTGGCGGTGGCGAAGAGCTAATCAGAGACAATCATAGGAGGCACAGAGAAGAAGCCGGCAGTGGAGTGGGTCTGAATGATGGTGGGGCTGCAGGGTCTGGGGCATCCAGGGGCCAGCCCTGCCCGGGACAGTGTGAATGCACGGTGCCTGGCTTTCATTCCGGCACCGGGGTGTTGTGCGGTGGAGGATGGCTCCTGGGCACACTGGGCTCTAGTCGGCCTGCCCTGCCCTGGGAGTAGCAGGCAGGGCTATTCACGGGGCATAAATTTGCCCAAGAGCCTCTCCCACTGGGGGGAGCCCAGGCAGGGGCTGGAAGTGGGGAGAACCTGGTTTCCCCCACACATACTAATGTGCAGGGCAACAGCAGTCGATTAGCAGATTCGGTACTTGTGGAGGTACCGAATTAGCTAAACCTTGGGCAAATTAATCCCTGTTTCACAAAGAGGGAAACTGAGGCAGGGCTACGCAGTGAGCCTGTGGCAGAGCTGGCTGTTGAGCCCCCAACTCCCAAGCCTTGTCTACACACAGGCCCGACACGGCTCAGTTAAACCAGTGGACCTGCTCTGATTTCTGCTTAGTCTGCCCCCGAGACAAATCCAGCTGCTAACCTGACAGACTGCACGGCCACGCTGACTGAAGAGCGTCCACACAGGGGCCGGCACCAGTTTATCTTTACACCATTAGTAAAAACAGCAGCGCTGTGTGTAGACCAGATCTTAATACCCAGCCCCAGGGTGGTGCTCCTAAGAGGGCAGTGTTAGCCCCTGCTCTTTACAAGGGCGTTTAACCTGCCCCGAGACCCCAGAGCTCAGTGTAATGCCTGCAGAGCCTGGCAGAGGGCAGGGCGTGGCATGGGGCGTTAGCCGGAATCACAGCTGGGGACTCACCTGTAGCCTCAGGTGAACGTGGTGCTGGGTGCGCCGTGGAGCGTCGTGTCACTTTAAATAGACCCACCTCCATGGCGGTGTTAGGCCACTGTCCTGACCTTGCTGGGCTGTGTGTCACTGTCTTCTGCAGGACGGGAGTCGAACTGCTTCACTGTGTGTCATGGCCCCTACACAGCCAGCAACCGGTGGCGAGTGCTGGCTCTGGCTGCGCCGTTGTGCTGAAGTTCGGGGTTGCCGCTCTATAGTAGGAGCGAGAGGGTGCTGAGAATCCGGCCCGTCCAGGCGGTGGGGGTCTCAAAGCTGCTCTCTCCTGCCGACACGGGGAGGAGACAAAGAGCCAAGCGCTGAGAAGTGTGATTCCTTCAGCCAGCGTGAAATCCCGACTGCCCCATCTCAAGGCTGGGAGGAGAGCCACCAGGGTCCCGGCCTTTCTGTGGCCTGCCCCGCCACGAGCCGAAAGGTCTCAGTGGCATCAGCACCATGATGTGACTTCTTAATGGGGCCGGGACTCCCGTCCTGCCAGGGGGTGGGTAGAGAGAGGTGCTGCATTAACTGCTCCCGGGGAGGAAGGAACTGGTGATTCGCCTGCATCGCTCTGTGGATGCCACGTCTGACCTCTCCCCTTTCCGAGTTGGCTCCAGGGGCCCACCAGGGGGAGGAGGCCCGAGCAGCAGGGCCAACGTCCTGACATCAGCTGTGATCAGGTCCCTCGCCCACCGTCACGTGTGCAGCTGAAATGCGTCACCCAGCCAGCGTCAGATGAGTGGCCGGGTGCTTTGGGGCCACTGATTTGCTAACACCGGTATTGTCTCCTCCTCGGGAGCCATGGGCACGAAATTTCTGTTGCAAAGCATGGCCACGGGGACCGAAGTTCGCCTGGGCAGTGCCACGGGCCAGCAGGGGGTTCTGGGTAGCGACACCGCCAGTGTCTCACCTTCTGTGGCATTGCGCGGTGGGGCTGCCCGATGATGAGGAGGCTAACGTGGGAAAAAGAAGAGTCCAGACTCCTGGGTTCCGCTCCCAGCTCTAGGGCAGAGTTAGGGGATATTGATAGATCAGAGGGGACTGAGTGTCTGGACAGCTGGATTTATTCCTGGCTGCGGAAGAGAAGTGGGGGCTAGTGGGTAGCAGACAGGACACCTCTGCCATGAAGTCTGTGTCACCTGGTTCAAGCCACTCCTCGCTAAGGGGCAGTGTTTGCTGAGCCCCTGGAGGTCGGGGCTGGAGATGATGCTTCATGCTGACCTTTGGGGCATTTTAACAAACTGATCTGCAGCTTTCCTGTAACCCAAGGGGGAAGGATAGAGCGTCGGCTGGTGAACTGGTGTCGATCTGGAGTAATTCATCAGCCTTCTTCTTTCACGTGGTTTATAAAGAGCCCTGGTCTAGACTGGTGATCCCGTTGATTGCTTCAGGTAGGGCCGTCGCTAGGGGGAGGCTGTTGGGGTGACTGCCCCAGGCCCCACGTTCAGTGGGCCCCACGCAGCCACGCTTGTTTGACACCATTGACGCAGGATGGGGCAGGCTAGCTGGGAGGCAGTGTGAGGGCAGGATTCAGGGGACGTAAGGCCAGGATTGGGGTCAAGGAGTGGGGGGGCCATGTGAGGCTAGGATCGGGGCCGGGAGGGCCTCGCACAAGCTGATTTGCCCTCGCCCCGCCCACCCCTGAAGATAGCCCTGGCTTCAGGTAGGGCGAAGTGGGTGACAGAGATGCCGCCAAGACAGGATCATTTGGGACACTGGTCGGCGAGATGATCCAGAGATTGAATTCCATTTCCGCAGTCACATGTGGACCTGCGCCTCAGTCCCCGTGGACTGAGCATGGTGGCCACGTGAGATGCCAATGTGGTTCAGAATGGGCCATGTTTTCTGTGGGAGAGAAAAGCCTCTGGGTTCGTCCCCGGGGTCCTTGGTGCAGTATTTGTTGGGGACGCTGTTGTCCTTCCACCTGGCTCATCAGTGATCTTCGCGGGAAAAGCTGCATTGCCACGCTCTCGCGCTGCGAACCCAAACGGTTTTCTAGATTTGAGTGGAAAGCTTGGTATGTAATTTCGATCGTCGTGTCTTGGAAGATCCTTCTTGCTTTGTATATGAGGGGACTGGCTAAGAAGTCTCATTTTATGATGAATTTGGAGGGGGTGGATAGGCGCCAGGATAGGAAACCGTAGTCATATGCTGGTTTTACTGGGCGCGTATTGAGTGTGTTACTCTGGACTTATACCAATGCACTGATATCCCGTTGCACAGATGCTTTCCCTTCCCCTCCACCTGATCTCCCTTGCACGGGCAAGGATATGGTGGGGTGGGGGATATTCCCCTTTCTTTCTCCCCCCCGCCCCATTCCCAGTCTTAGCAGATGCTGTCCTGGCAAAAGGCAGCCAGCTCACACGTCCCAGTCCCAGACTGCAGTGCATTCACAGTTCATAAAGCACGTCAAGGCTAAGAGGAGCTGACAGGAAACCCTTTACTTGAACAAACGGGAATATAGTATCAGCCAAGGCTGACCGGACCGTGAACCGTAGACAAACACAGAGCAAATTAGCATCAACGAAAATAGCAGGCAGTTCAGATCACTTATGTGTGAGGTACCCGATGAAGTGGCATGTCAGGCTGTGTTAGAGCAGGGATGCATAAGGAATGGCCACTCTCTGCACGTTTCCTGGGACTCACTCTTGACCTCAGCCAAGTTGAACATGATGGTGCATTACGGGCGTGAGCGTGCGGGCAGGGATGTGAGCAGAGGCCTGGGCAGGGGGGCCCATGTGGGTTGAGGTGACCATGGGGGCTGGCACCGGTTAGGTTTGCTGGTGTGCGCGGCCGGGATGTGGGCGTGTGGTGCACAAGGGGGGTATGGTACTGACGTGAAAGAGAGAACACGTGCAGTATGTGATGTGTGGTGCACGGGGTGTGTGTGAGTGTGCACACAGGCTGGATGTGGTATGTGGTTTGGGATGTGCACGTGGGCGTGCGCACTTGCTGGATTTGTGCGGGCCTCTATATTTTTTGTGAGGTCAGAGTGCGTCTGGAAATGAAGGAAAGTGGGGTGGAATTGTAACCCCGTGAGGAAAGGCACCTCAAGGAAGGTTGAAGCCTGGTGTCTGGTGTCTGAACTGCTCTCTGGGGTGTAGGTGAGGCAACGGGAGGTGCCGGCCATGAGCCAGATTCCTCAGCAGAACAACTGGGAGATACTTTGGGGTTTGGATTGTAAAAGCTGAATAGCGTTCTGGCTCCTTCAGTTGTCTTTGGAAAATGTAGTGTCTCTTTGCAAATGACGACGATAGTAAAGAGACCTCCTTTATACAGCACCTTTCTTCCCTTTACTGTCTCCAGACAGGTACCTTCCCACCTGCTCTGGGGTGGAACGCTACAACTCTCTAATAGCAGTCGACAACAGCAAACAAATCTGCAGGAGAAAGGGGGAAGGACCATATAGCTACCCTAGAATAAGCTAGAGCAGGCATGGGGAAACTTTTTGTCCCGAGGGCCACATCCCCTGTATGGTATGCCAGATGCAACGGCTGAGGGGCGGGAGTGGGAAGGAGCAGGGCTTATAAAATAAAATCAAAATAAAATGCTGAGGGGCGGGAGTGGGAAGGAGCAGGGCTTATAAAATAAAATCAGAATAAAATAAATAAAGTATTCTACTTATAAAAATAAATTAAATAAAATAAAAATAAAGGGAAAATAAAATAAAATTCCAACGAAGCTGAGCCCTGGAGGGCATTGCTGCTGTGCTCTGTTTAGGACACCGCTGGGCCCGCAGGAAGAAGGGGCAGGAATGGGAAGGAGGAGCAACAGCCGCGCTCCAGGCTGCCAGTCAGACCCAGCTGGCCCACGTGCTGTAGTTTGCCCACCTCGGAGCTAGAGCATGATGGCCATCATGTCCACTTGTGTGAAAAAGACCACGGGATCTCCAGGTCTCCACCTCACTGGCACACTCCCCGAGCAAGAGATGGAGTGCTTGATTAACAGCGGCCGGGCAGTTGTTGTGAGATTTACAGTGCTGGTGCGTCTGCTCTGCCTCAGTGGTTCTCCTCCACTCACAGACTCTTTCTCCAGTATGGATGTGATGGAACAACCATGAGCGAGATCTCTGCAAACTCTTGGGTCTGTGTTGAAATGCCCCACGGCTAACTTGAGGGAGTCTTTGAAACGTTTCTTCTGGCCTCCCGGAGAGCACTTTCCCTCCGTTGGCTCGCCTTGAAATATCTTCTTTGGCAGTTGCTCATCTGACATTCTGGCCACATGGCCTGCCCATCGCTGCTGTGATTTCATCCACGAGTTCGACTTCTTGGAATACCTGCGCGTAGGAGAACCTCAGTGTCTGGAACCTCGTCTTGCAGTCTTCTCCTCATCGGTTTCCTCAGACTGCCCATGGGAAAGTGATTCACCTTTTGATGTGGCATCTGTGCATCATCCAGGTTTCGCACGTGTACCTCGAAGTTGGCAACACAATGGCTTAGTCGACTTTCAGTCAATGTCTAATTAATGCCTCCAGCCTCCCACACATTTGTACAGAGTCTGCCAAAGTCACAACTTGCTTTGCCAATTCTGGCATTGGTGGTAGATAAATTTGTCCACTGGCTGGAGGATTTGACCATTCACCATGATACAGGCTCTACTTCAGGCTTTCTTGCGGAAGGATGTATATTACGTCTTTCTTCTTGGTGCTAACTGTGGCACCAACATTGTCCTGGGCTGAAGAGAAATAGTCCATACTGCACAGCATGTCGGACGCAGATTTGGCATTCGAACAGTCATCAGCAAACCAAAGTTCACCAACGGTCACTTCCTGTACCTTCGTCGTCGCCTGTGGGCTCCTCAGACTGAAGAGCCTGTCACCACGCCAGTACCTGGTGCCAATTGCAGGTCACACTCACGAAAGGCAGATGTAAGTGTAACCTTCGGGTGGGCTAAAATTCATTTAGTTGCCCTTCTCCAGTGCCCCACAGAAATCAATCCCAATCCCTATGGAGAGAGCAGCTGGAGACCCAGGATCCAGTCTGTATGGGACTCACAGCGAAGCTTGCTCAGAGCTACACTCACACATTAAAATACTACTACAATAAACATAACAATGAACTTTATTAACTACTAACTCAATGAACCTTATCCTAAGAAAACAAACTACAATTAACCAAGAACAATCCCTTGCATGAAAGATCCCCAAGAGTCCCAAAGTCTGTGTGGAGTTCACCCAACTCTCAGCTACAGTCTCTGTTCCAGTGTAGAGGCTTGAGTGGCAAGAAATAGCTGTCCTCTTCTTCCTTTGCTGGAATCCTCTGTAGCATTCCATGCAGGCTTTTTCTTCTCCTCTGCAACCAGCCCTCAGTCCCATATGCATGTCTGCAAGGTCTGTTGCAAATGACTCCATTACAGGGAGAAAACATCTTGTTCACTCCTGGCTCAGCTTCTCTCCAGAAAACTGAGCACATGGGCTCCTTTCAAGGCAGCTCCTGCCTGCTGTCTGCACAGACTGCTGCTCCCATGTCATCTGACTGACAACATCACATCACACCAGCTCAAAAATGCTACCACTCCCTGCTTCTGGAAGTTTCTAGTTGTGGGTCGCTAATCTGCCCAGCAACAGTAACCCACCCTCAGCGCTCTCTCAGAGATAGCCTTTTCAGGCATATGGGTTACATCAGCACAGCAGAGAACATTCTACAGAAGAGGATTGGGACCAGCACACAGCCTTGCTTGACTCCACTGGTGGCTGGGAAGGGTTCACACGACCCCCTGTCATCCACAACGCAAGCCATCACGGAATTGCCAAACTGGGGATGAATTTCTCCAGGCAAGTGAATTTTGCCATGATCTTGCAAAGTCCCTCCCGACTGGTTGTATCAAACCCTTCTGTCAGGTCGGCGAAAGTCACGTACAGGTTCGCGTTCTCTTCCTGATGTTTCTCCTGATGTCGATGAGTTGCAAACCCCATGTCAACAGTCCTGCGTCCTGTCCTGAAGCCATGCTGGTTCTCAGGCAGGCAGCGCACAAGGCCATTCAGCAGAATTCTGGCCAGAGTTTTGCCCGCTGTTGACAACAATGCTCCAATAATTGTCTGTTACCTGGCGCCTGACCTGTCTTGGAGAGAGCCTCCTAGATTGGACTGCGGCTTTGCTTCCATTCCAGCTCAGAGGGAAGAACGTAACCTGCCGAATATCTTGGAATCGTGGAATAAAGTAGTAGTAAGCATGAACAAGCATGGCAGAATTGGGTTGTTGCAGAGATCTGGCCTCTGGTAGAGTCAGTGTCCATTGTATTATCTATTTTATCGGCTTTGTGGCTCGTTGTCTTTGCTTGTAAACGAGCATGGAAGGTTTCAAAGGCACACTCGACGGTTAATATGATTTCATGTCAAATTGGACTCACACCAGTCCATAATGGGACTCCCAGCAAATGTTGAGGGAGTTTGACCGTGGATCCAAAGCTTGCACCTTCATCCATCTTGGACTTCTAAGTAATGGAAGAAATCCATGGTCTCAGTCTCAGTTCTTCACGCTTGTCACGATGCTGTTCTCGGCCACTGGAGCTTTACAGACAGTGGTGTATTACTGAGATGTCCCTGGTCTAAAATCAACGGTCTGCTGTCGGCATTGTTAACACTGCCCTCTGCTGGGTGGAATCAAAATGACTTAACTGTGTGTCATAGCTGCTGTGCAGGCCCTGTGAGTCAAGCTGTGAAGGTCTGAGTCCCTCCAGTAGAGGATGGACACACAAACACACACACTGCTGTGTGTGCAGAAGGCAAAAATCCTGCTCTAAACCTCATTCTGCTATTTTCTCTCCCCAATGCAGTAACCCTGCTCGCTGCCCGGGGGCCAGGGCACGGAGCTCTACCTGCGGCTTGCCATTTTTAACATTTCCCGAAATCCCAACAGTGGGCTTAATTCAAGAGGGAGAGGAATTCAAAAAGGAGAAGAGGAAAAAGTCCACAAAATACATAAAGATCTTGAAAAGAAAAGGTGGGGGAGGGTGAAAAAAGAGAGAGCGAATGTGAGAGGAGTGGAAGGCGAGATGACCGTGTTTGCCTTTCTCTGATGGATTTGCCACATTACTCACGCTTGGAGTGAGAATGCTGGAAGCCAGGTCCCCAGTGAGATGCAGAGAAACTTTTCAGCTTTGTTGTTGGGCTGAATGGAGGGTGGGGACCTTTAGATGGAAATGAGCTGTTTTTCTGGAGAGGTTCACGCTTGGCTTTGATTGCCCCATCACTTCATTACCGAATGGCACATTGCAAGGTAAAGTGTCTTGCCTTTAACTTCCTCAGCAAACAGGTTTTCTGTACTTTCGCCCATTGAACCAATTGAAAGGAATTCTTTCTTGCTGATTTCTACACTGATATTCCGCCCTGCACCCCACCACCCTTTCCTAGACTTTGTACTTTGCTTTGCTCTCTTTGGTGCTCAGGAAATCCAAAAATGCAAAGTTCTGGCTGGTTTTACCTGATTTATCTCCTCCATTGTACATGAAAAGCCACGAGCTTTAGTGGCTTCCACCTGAGTGTTGAATGTTAGATAAGCGAACAGGTTGTCCCAGAGGCGGATTGGGTGGAATATTACTCTTTATTGCCTGCTAGTTCCTCTTGGTGGCTGGAGTGAGCAAGTAGGAAGGGGCATTACAAATCTTTTATCCAAAACAGTAAGAAATGCATACATGATTGACAACGTTCCATGGACCCTTTCACGGTTGCAGTAACACCTAGATAATGAATATTGATGGTTATATAATGCATGCAATTATACCTGCCCCTGTTTACTGTTTACAGGTTTTGCAGCATTATGCAGGTGGTTTTTTCAATCTCATGATTTTACCTAGGAGAATGACCTTACATTCCTTAAGAGGACACAATTGCAGGGAGAGAAGGGGAGGAAAAGGAAGTACGGTAACACTCTGACTGCATTCCTTACACAGATGGTCAGGACGGAAGACAAAGAACAAAGGAAGGGAGAGGGGAAATCATAGAATCATAGAATATTAGGGCTGGAAGGGACCTCACGAGGTCATCTAGTCCAACCCTCTGCTAAAAAGCAGGACCACTCCCACTAAATCGCCATGGCCGCATGGGGCAGGCCAGCCCACAGGTGGTCCCAGGCCACCTGCCCCGCCCCTGGGCCTGCCTGCTCTGCCCCGGGGGGCAGGGAGGGCTAGCCCAGAGGCCGGGCTTAGTGCTCCTGGTCGGCTCTCCCTGCCAAAGGCAGCGGGGAGCAAGGAAAAGTGTGGCCATGGGGGGGCCGCGGTGCAGGACCCGCACTGCCCCGCTGGGAGCAGAACAGCGTGGGGCCCGCATAACCACGGGGCCCGGGACAATCGTCCCGTTCGCCCCCCCCACTCACGGGATGGCCCTGGCCATGTTAGTCTATTGCAGAAAAACAAACAGAGTCTTGTGGCACTTTTAAAGACGAACAGATTTATTTAAGTTCCAAAGGGGTAGCCGTATTAGTCTATTGCAACTTCCTCTATGTGCTGTTCCCCAGTGTTTGAATCCTAACATCTACTTTGATTTGCTGTTACAGCCTGACCTGATCCTATGTCCTACACTCCCTGCATTTAATTTCCTCCCATTCTGTAACTTTCCCATCTTCAAAGCATCTGACGAAGTGGGATTTTCTCCCACGAAAGCTCATGCGGTAAATAAATCTGTTAATCTTTAAAAGTGCCCCAGGACTCTGTTTGTTGTTCAGATTTATTTAGTATATGGTGCTTCAGCGGTCTCCTATGTCAGGGCCTAGGTGCATGATGGGGTAGGTAAATATAGTTCTGCATATGTTAACACTGCCCTCTGCTGGATGGAATCAAAATGTCTTAACTGTGTGTCATAGCTGCTGGACTGCTAGTGGTGATTCCCCATTTGGTCAAGTAACAGGAGAAACTGAGATCTCTTCCTACTGTCACTCTAGTGGGGCTGGTGCCTTGCTGACGGGGTGGAAGGATGGTTAAACTGAGACCCAGACATGCCTGAGGTCCCAGAGGGCCAGCACATAGGCTCTGTATCCTTAAATCACATCTGGTGTACACGGTGCATAGACCCTCCACACAGAGATCCAGATTAGGCAGCTGGCAGAGCTGTGATGGGAACCCAGGAGTCCTGACTCCCAGCACCCTGCCCCAAAACAGCAAAGCTAATCAGGCATGGACGGCGATTTGGGATAACAAAGGCAGAGAGACTCCTGGAATGGAGAAGCGATGTGCCGCTGCTTCTGGGCAGAGAATGAAAGGTTGCTGCTTTATTCCAAAGACCCGGGAAACTCCTGGGGCATGAAATATTTGTTTATATGCTCTTCCCTTTCATAGACAGGCCTCCTTACCTGGGTTTCCAAGGGGAAAGGAGAACAGAGATGTCCAGAGGCTTGAGAAACCCGCCCTACATGAAAAGGCTTAACCAGGCCTTCAATCCGGGACAGCTTTCTTTTTATAGCATCTTCACACAGACTGTATCTCAGGTCCCTTGGTGGACTTAAATACCTGCCGAGGAGAGGAGAAATCAAGGGCAGGGAAAATATGCTTTCGGCTGAGATTTGAAATGAACAAGGGAGTCTGTTCCAGGAGAAACAGTGAAATAGACAAGGCTCTGTCTGTCAGGTGGAAGATTTTTCTCTCTCCTTTCTCTCTCCTGCTAGGGGTGCCTCTGAGCTTCATCCCTGACTTTCTTTTCTTCCCCGTGGATCTTCCTTCCTTCCTCCAGTCACATAGGTGACACCCAGCTCAGAATCTCCCTTGGGCCCCCTTCCATCTTCTGTGACCCCCTAGAGCTCGCTTGACTTGTCCTGTTATCCAGC
Organism: Pelusios castaneus; assembly: GCA_007922175.1. Taxonomy (NCBI): domain Eukaryota; kingdom Metazoa; phylum Chordata; order Testudines; family Pelomedusidae; genus Pelusios; species Pelusios castaneus. The sequence goes on along the minus strand of ML685850.1, from coordinate 689,168 downwards.
CTCCCTGCCCTTCTGATTTGACGGGCAAAGACAGCAATTGCAGCACAATTCTTGGCTTCTGAACTTTCAGTTTCCTGTCCCCTCTTCTGTGTCTAAGCGTCCCGCTTCCACTGTCCCCCCATCAGTCGCACTGTAAAACTCCCCTTCACCCTGCCCCGGCTAAGATCCTTACTTCCATCTCAGCAGGACTGCAATTCCCTTCTCTACAGTGTCTCAGAGCTACAGGGCTGAACATCCAGCCTGCGCTGTCACTCCCAAATTGAGCACAACCGTTCTCTGCCTCCTTCCCAGGCCTCCGGAGGCAGGGGGCCACATTTTAACACGAGGCAAACCGGGTGCTGCATGGACTGAACCTTCCACTCTGCACAATGTCGCACAGAAGGTGCCTCACTCATGTCATTGATCAAATTTATTGCTGGCTTCAATGCGGTTGCACTCCAGCTTCAAAACTCCCACTAACTTTATTGGCACAGGGCTGAGCTTTTCTGCATAGTGGATTAATCGGACACATAAGAATGGCCTTGGATCTGAAGAGCAAACGTCATTCAGTCAGGAAAAGAACCAACACTGTGTGACTTCGGTGACCGGTCGACGGGCGCTCATGGGCTGTATCTACACTTACAAAGCCAAGTCGACTCTATTACGTCGACTTAATGGCGACCTTTTTACGTCGACTTAGAGAGTCTACACTAGACTCGTAAGTGGACTGGCTAGGTTGATGGACAGCTGCGGCTCCCGGGGACAAGGGGAGCCTGGCTCCACGCCAAGCAGGGAGCCGGGCAAGAAGGGAGCTGCGGCTTTCTTGTCCCCAGCCCGAGGTCGACTTAGGGCGTCCACACCAGCTTTACGTCGACTTAACGAATCAACTTAGGCGTTAAGTCGGCCTAAAGAGTGGTAGTTAATAAGTCGACTTAAGGAAGCGCTTAAGTTGACTTAATGAAAGCCCAGTGTGGACGCGGCTTTGTGCAGGTCAACTTGCGCGTCCTTAACTCGACCTAAGTTGCCAGTGTAGACGCACCCGTACAGACTACTGTACGGAGAGTCCATCAGCTGAAAGTTGTCTCTCCACGCATTAGCTCTTTATTACATCTGTGACGGCAGCACAAAGCCCCTGCTCCGGTTGGATAAATCCTTCCCCCAGCATCAGTAACAACAACACGTATCACCCTTCCCGTTTGTCTAGCAGCTGTCGGGGCCTGTGTGAACGCAGAAACAGGTGCTGCTCCTTCCGTGCCGAGCCAACTGTCTCACTTACCAAGGTGTGTTTATCATCACACCCCAGAGGTCGCGAACAGATTCACAGAGGCCAAGCGACTCACCCCAGGTGTGTCAGGATTAAAACCCACCTCTCTGAACATCTGAGCTAGCGCCCTACCCACTGGGTCACACTGCGAACAGCTTGTTTCGGGATGTAGAGAGGAGCAGACTACCGGAGCTGAATAGTTGTGGTCAAGCTGTTGGGAGCTCCTGGAAGGTGAAATCCTGGCTACATTGATACCAAGGGGAGTTTTATTCTTGACCATTTTAGATCAAGTGAGCCATTAATACCTCTGCTGTCGTAGGACAAAAAGGAGGTCAGTGGGGTAAACAACTTCTTGTAATAACCCAGAGTTCCTTACCATATAGGCACTAATTGCTTGTATTGAGCAATCTCTTCCACCTTGCGTGTCGCTGTGACGCTCTCCCTCCTTCACCACCAGCAGCTGGTCCAACGAAAGGTGTTTCTTCACCCACCCACTGATACAGCCACAAGGACACGGCCTACCCAGAGACAGAGCCAATTTACCGCGCACTAAGAAGGCTGAATGGCACCACACTCTTTCTTGCAAACGACCTGATGGGGAAAGGAAAACTGTCGGCCCCACAACCGAGAGTCTGTATCAGCCAGGCATACTCCAGGGGTGCCATCATGTTAGAAAAAAATCCGGCCCACCACTCTCTTATTGCATCGGCCTTTGGAGGATCTCAAAGCACCTTCCAAAGGCATGTGAGCACCCTTCCCCTGTTTTAAAACAGTGGGCTCCCTCAGATCAACACATCTCACGCCTACAGGCTGAGCCAGAGCTGTTGTTATTTTTGGCTGTAGGGGGCAGAATCAGGCCGTGGTACAAACCAATATCAAGACACTGACCCTGCAGTCAAACCTGTACGGCTGCCCGCAGTCTCTTGCAGCCCCGCGCACTGTTCTGCGTGTCGTTGTTCAGACAGCGCCAGTCAGGCAGGGTGTCACTTTCTCCTCCCAGAATTTGGTCTGCTGTGCCCCCCGCAATAGCCCACTCTCAGACCCGACTCACCCCGCTTCATTGGGTGGCCACCCACTCCTGGGTCAGCCCACACCAGCCTCCTGCGTGTAATCAGTGCCAGGCAGAGGGTGGGTGATGTCCAGCCAATTAGGGGATTGTCCCCCAGTGAGCATCCCCAGATGCCACACCGGGAACTTTGGCCTGCAGGGATCAGGGCCCTTCCCCAATCACTGTCGGCTCATAGACTCCGATTCACCAGTTTATCAAAGGCTGGTGAGGGGGATGTTTGCCAGACACGGGGCAGTGGAGGGAGTTGTTGGGGTGCCATCTCTCTCTCTGTCTCTCACTCTCTCTCTCTCGCTCAGGGCTTGGTGATACTTTTCTTTATTTTTAGCAACTCGTGTCCTGAGTTATCAGACTGCAGACAGGAGCAACCAATGCTCATTGCACCAGCTCAGGGCCGGAAGCCTCTGTTAATAACACAAACATGTGAGAGAGATCAGTGCTGTATGAGTGTGCCCGGTATGTGTGTGTCTCAGCTGGCACGTGTGTGAGCATGTGTGTATATTTGTACACGTTTGTGTTCACATGATTGTATGCACTTGAGCCGGTGTGTGTGTGTGTGTGTGGATGTGCATCACTGCGAACAGGTGTGCATGAGTAGACCTTGTGCGCATGCATATATGAGTGTGTGCATGCAAGTGTGCATGTGTGAGTGTGTATGTGTGCAAGAGTGTGATCACACGTGTGAATGTGCATGGGTTTGTGCAAAGGAGAGTGTTGCAGCCCCAAAGCGACCTCTGGAGTTTGCTCTCTCTCTCTCTTGCACACGCACACCCAGCAGACCCTTGCTTGCTTTTCCTTTTCTTGCACTTGCAAATGCCCGCAAGCTGTGCCCTGGGCACGGGGCTCACGCTGGCCCCGTGCAGGAGCACAGGTGCTGTGGCACCAGGGTTCAGCGCACGGTCATTGAGCACCAGCATTGGGGTCGGCCTGGTGACTTTGAGTCAGAGAGAGAAGTGCCAGTGTGCATTAGCGCTGAGTCACCAAGACATCAGTGCACTTCACACACACACACACACACACACACACACACACACACACACACACAC
>ML685850.1:656566-685803 GCA_007922175.1 Pelusios castaneus | reverse complement strand
CACACACACACACACACACACACACACACACACACACACACACACACACACACACACGTTGCACTCTGCAATGCCCTCCCCTCCCATCTTCAGGAGCTGATTTCCCGTCCCTCCACCGGGGGAGGATTTCCAGCCCCTTGGACGCAGGCCTGGCCTGGGGGGAGGAACGGGGCTGCCTTTCTTGGGCAGAGGATGGCACCCCTCGTGGCAGAAATAGAGGGGGGCAGAGAGAGCAGTGCAGAGCAGGGAGGACGGGGGCTTAGGGCACAGCTGGCTCCCCCTCACGCACGGAGAAGTCAGTAAATCTTGGCTGCCATGAGATCAGTTTGCAGCCAGTGCCCAGAGGAATTTAAAGCCTCGGAGGGTGTGATTAGTCAGGGGTGGGTAAGATAGGAGCAGCTGAGTCTCTCTGCCCGTCCCTGCCGTCCTTGTGGGCAGCCCTGGCGCGTCTGTTTGGGCAGTCAGGTGCCTGCTTGGTAGGCTGGTAGGAGAAGCGGTGGCTCTGTGATGAACAGATTTGATGGAAGGCAGGAAAAGCCCCAGGCTCCATAATACGGAGGCAGGATCGTGTCAATTACCGAGCCTGGCATTGTGGCTCAAATCCAGGGGATTCATCTTCACTGGGGATTTTTTGTTTGTTTGTCTGAAAGCACTGAGCTGTTGCAAGCAAAATTGGTCGCAGGAAGGGTCGAGTTCGACCAATTCCTTGGTTCAAAGAGCTTCTGACAAAAAGACGTTCTGAAAATGTCAAAACATCCCCATCCAAGGGTCAGAACGAGGTTAAAAGCATCCGCTGCGCCCTGACGGAAATGCCTGCTCCTAGTCCCAGCACAAACACACCGGGACCAGAGCGGGGGTGTGGAGAAAGGGCCACTCCAGCCAGAGGGAGAAACGAGAGGGGTGGGAGGGATCGAAGGGTAGGTGTGGGGCTATGTGGGGACACATAGATGGAAGGGGAGGAATGGGGAAAAAGGTAGAGGGGTATGGGGATGGATGGGTAGGTATGGGGCGAGAAGTGGGCATGTATGGTGATGGATGGAGGGATGGATGGATGGAAGGGTAGGTATGACGTAGAAGTGGGGATATGGGGATAAATGGATAAAAGGGTAGTTTTGGGGATAGAAGTGGGGAGTTTATGGAGATAGATAGATAGATAGATAGATAGATAGATAGATAGATAGATAGATAGATATGGGCAAAGAGGTGGTGGGTTTGGGGTCGGATGGGTAGATGTGGGGATAGAAGTGGGGATGTGTGAGGATGGATTGATGGATGGAAGAAGACTAGGTAAAGCGATAGAAGGAAGTGTCTGGAAATGGATGGGTGGGTGGGTGGATAGCTATGTGTGTATGTGTGAGGGGATGGATGGATAGAAGGGGAGGTATGGAGACAGAGGTGGAGGATAAATGGATGGATGGAAGGAAAGGACGTAAGGGGACAGAGGAGAACATGTATGGGGATGATGGATGGATGAAAGTGTAAGGATGTAAGCAAGGTTAGGAATCTGAGAGCCTCTCTTGCTTAGCAGCTAAGTAGGGAGGGGGGTCACTGATTTACCTGTGGTTGGTATTTGCATGACACTCAGCATAATTTCACCCAGAGGCTGGGCATGATGGGAGTTGGTATGTGTGACTGGTTCAAATCCTCTAAATCTGGTGTTTTATCAGAAGGGGGAAAGGAAATATTGTTCTTTCATGATATGCTACTCTTTGATTGTATATCTGTTATTGACCAAGCAGCTGATGGAAACGTCACCATCAGCAATAGAGAACTTGGAAAAGTGAGCAACCCTAGTTTTCAGAATTGTAAAACCAGGTGGGGAGGGGTGTGAGCACTAGCTCTGCTGGAGCTGTGCCTTAAGTCAACACCTATTTCCCCACCCATTGTTAAAGAGTAGACCTAAAGATTCCTTGTAGAGGCTCTGTTGTTACTTTGATTGAGCTGGAATCACCAGGGAAGCAGACACTTCCCAGCGAGCAGAAATCACTAGGGAAGCAGACACTTCCCAGCGAGCTGAAATCACCAAGAGCGGACAGCAGGCGGAACCAGCGGACAGCAGGTGGGACCAGTGGGTGGTGCAGCGGAGCCAGTGGACAGCAGGTGTGACCAGTGGGCGGAGCTAGCAGACAGCAGGTGTGACCAGTGGGTGGTGCAGCGGAGCCAGCGGACAGCAGGTGTGAGCAGCAGGCGGAGCTAGCAGACAGCGGGCAGAGCCAGTGAACACAAGGTGTGACCAGTGGGCGGTGCGGTGGAGCCAGCGAACAGCAGGCAGAGCCAGCAGACAGCAGGTGTGACCAGCGGGCGGTGTAGTGGAGCCAGCGGACAGCAGGTGTGACCAGAGGCCAGCGGCAGAGCCGGTGGACCCAGACAGAGTCAGCGGACAGCGGGTGTGAGTGGCCAGTGGGTGGTGTGAGCAGACCTTGAGGTGGCAGAGGACAAGTGGAGGGGAGGACTGAGGGCTGACTCCCCCTCCTCCCCTTACTGGTGGAATGAGTTCTGTCTATTGGGTTTTGTGGGAATCTTTGCCCTGTATCCCAACCAGTGCTGCATTTTGATGTTGCCTTTATATAGTCTTTATTAAACCTTTTATGTGCTACACTCAGACTGGTGCTTGCGAGTGGGGAAGTATTGCCCTTCTAGGGCGCCCAGGGGGTGATGTGTAATTTCCCAGAAGACTGGGTGGGGGCTCGAGCCAATTGTTGGTGTAACATTATTTGGGAACCCCTAGAAACAGAACCCGGTCCTTTGCTGCTGCTGTCATGGCTCGGCAAACGGGTTACAAAAGGAAGGAAGGAAGGGGAGGGTTGGGAGTAGAGGGGATGGGTGGGTGTTGGTGGGGTAGGGTGCAGGTGGATGGGGGAATGTTTGGGGGATATGGGGGGCTGTCCTTCTTAGACTTCCCTTTAGCTGGACTTTTAACTATTTTGGGTTTCCCACACAATTTAAAACATGTTTTCATCTGTTCTGCTCCCCAGGCTGGATTGAGCCCCCCGCCCCAGGCTCTGTGTGCAGAACAGAGCTAGCTTCCCACCCACAGCCCGGCCTGCCAGGCTGCCTCTAACCTGGGCCGAGAACCCAAGAGCCCAGGCTCCCACACTGCTGCTCCAGCCACTAGAGAAGAGTTTCGCCTGGCCCTTGGGTTCTGCTCTGATAGCCGTCGCAAGGAGAGGTGAGCAGCCCCGTTCACATGGCCAAGACCAGCTTAGCGAGCCAGCAGGATGGTCCAGAAGCAGCCGGCTCAGCCTGAGATGCTACTGGCAAGCAGTTGAAGCAGCATTTGTGCCTGATGGCCACGGGCACACCAAGCTTTTTCTCTTCCAGCTGTTACGCCAGTGGGAGGCGGGAGGCAGTGCACAGTGCCGTTCCGGGCCCGGTCATTTAGGGGAACATCAGGCTGCTTCCGGAGTGACAGCCAGCCAGAAGAGATGATCGGTGACATCAACGGGGATGGATTTTATCCTGTGGCTGCCAGCCTGCAAGAATCTGACCTAGGCCCACCAAAGCCATTATACGTGTACCAGCTCTCCGTCACTGCCACGCGGGGCTGGGCGAGGCCTGGCTGGACTCTGCATCCCATTCCTGACCCAGCCGGCTCCCGTATCTTCCATCCAACCCCTTCCAGCTACCACAGCTAGTTTCTCCCGACCTCCTACCCCCTACCACACTGCTCTGACCCCCCAAGGCTGGGCCGGAGGTCAGCGTGGCACCTTTCGCCTGTAGACTGCCACGCACTCAAGTACCAGTTAACACTTGCAGTGACTCTGTGCCATAGGTAAGTATTGCCTTTAATGGGCAGGCGAGTTAGTGTGTGTCTGTGACTGCCCCCTGCGGGAGGGAATAAGAATTGTTCAGCTATGTGTCATAGGAACTGTACTGCGGATGCTGAGGGGTATTCACCTTCAGCTCAGGTGGCAGGGAGCTGTGCTGATGAGCTGGGGGACCCGAGGTCTATTGATGCTGCAGCCATAAGGCTGATTAGTGAAAATCAAAGTCCTGGGTGGCCATTAATTTGGGGTTTTTAAGAAGGGGAAACTGAGGCACAAAGCAGCTAAATGATTTGCTGATGGTCACACGGTGAATCGGCTGCAGAGGCAGGAACTGAACCCAGGAGCTCTGACTCCTGCATTCCTGCTCTAACCCCTAGACCCCACATTACCCAGGCCCACCATCTGGACTCTTTAGTCTCTTCTGCCCTTCACTGCCCCGCCTTGTCCCGCTGAGAATATAGGTCCTTTGAGCCATTCCCTCAGTGACAACACACTCCCCAGCCGTGCGTGGCCGGCCCAGGCTGACCAGGATTAACGGCGGCTACTGATTGCAGTGCTAAGTGATGCTGTACATCGTACACTGTGATCTCTTCGAGCGAACCCAGCCATGGCACGGTGCCCTGATTTAGAAGCAAAAGCCTGGCTGCAGCACACAGGAGTGGGGGTGGAGAGAACGCCCTTGTGTCTCAGTCACCGGGAAAGCCACCCTCCGCCCCAATCAAAGACGAGGAGGGCTGCTTGCTTCCTGGGGTGTAAAAGTGAAGTCCTTACTGACTTGTGTGCAACAGCAGAGAGATTTCTGGGCTCAAGGCCAGTTTCCCTCTGGACCTGAAATTCTTCTTTGCTCCCTGCTCCCAATGCATTGTGTAGTGTTGCTGTGAGCAGCCAGGCTCCACCCCAGCAGTGGCTGCATCTGATTAGTGGGTTGCTAAGTGTCAGCACAGTGGCCCAGCTTTGACGGGGGATGGAGAGCTGGGTAGGGTGGGGAAGACTTCTATGGATTTAAACAGGGTTCAGGACTGACAGCTTCGCACCTGTCTCCCAAATGAAGCTCATCCAGCAACTACGGAAAGCACGCGAGAGAAACCTGCTTGCCTTTGCCCCCACCTTGAGGGGTGTCTCTCCCCAGGTCCTCCCCACACCTCTGTATGCGCTCAGGCTCTGCCTGCTGGCAGACCAGCAGAGTTTCGCTAGAGATTTTGTCTTCAAGACTTATTTCTTCCTGTTGAAAAACGGCTTATTATTTATTTATTATTTTGGTCAAAGTGGAAATTGTTGCAGGAAACAACTTTTTTGTTTCGGATGGCGTTTGCCTAGTTTGCCTTGACAAAGCGAGAAGGCAAATAAAACCAGCGCAGTGTTCTCAGCAGTGGAAAATGGCAACATGTTGGCTGAAAAAAGGGTTTTTTTTTAAAAAAAAATCCACTTTGTGCCTTTTCAATGGAAACTTTGGAAGAAAAATTCCAACAAGAATGAAAAGTTTTTGTGGAAATTTTTCCTGTGGGCGAAATGAACATTTCCCAACCAGCTCTATGGGCAGCTAAGAAATTAAGGCCCAGTTCATCCAAGATATTTATTTCCCCGTACTCACCTGGTGCTGTACCGTAATCTGCAAGGTGGCTCATTGAAATCGGTGTAACCATTGGCATTGGTGCCCAAAGGAGTAGAATCTAACCTGTTAGCTGCAGGGATGTGACGGCTCCATCGAGGAGGTCGATGCAAGAAAAAGGAAGGAAACTTCCCCCGAAGTTCAGGCACTTTCACTTCAGTCCCAGCCCAGCCAGCTGGGGTGAGTGCTCGTAAATGTTAAGGCCAGGAGGGACCATCATGACCATCTACTCTGACCCTCTGTATATTGCAGGCCACAGAACCGCACCCACCCTGAGTTATGGCACCCTCACATCATGGCTTAAAGACTTCAGCTTACAGAGAATCCACCACTGAGAGTAGCTTACACTGAAAGGGACCCGTGTCCTATGCTGGAGAGGGAGACAAATCCCCCACGCCCCAGGGTCTGTGTCAATCTGACCGGAGGCAGAATTCCTTGCTGACTCCAAATACGGCGATCAGTTACATCCTGAGCATGCGGGCAAGACTCCCCAGCCAGACACCAGGAAAGGAATTCACTGTGTAACTCAGAGCCCTCTCCATCCAGTGTCCGCTCTCCGGCCATCCGACATGGTTGCTGTAAGCTGTTGCCGTCCCATCCTACCATCCCCTCCATCAATGTATCAAGCTCAGTCTTGGAGCCAGTTAGGTTTTCCCCCACAGCTGTTTCAGAACGTCACTCCTCTGATGGTCAGAGACCTTCGTCAAATTTTGAGCCTGAATGTCTTGAGGGCGAGCGCGGCGCCATTTGCTCTTGTGTCCACACTGGTGCTTTTCTTAAATACCGCCTGCCAGTGGAAACACACTCTGGTTTTGTGGCTCAGCCGTTCCATGCATGCCTGGACCAGTATATCACACCTGCAATGAGCCAGCTTCTCACTAGCTCAGCCAAGGAGGCCATGCGTCACCTCCAGCAAAAGCTAAGAGCCAGCTGGTTGTCCTCGCTCTTGTACCGGCACCTGCTGTCAAGCTGTGGAACAGGTAAAAGATCGGTTTCTAAATTGGTGGAGGTGAACTCATCCCCTGAGGCGAGGGGTATCTCAGAGACAACTCAGTCAAAGCAGAAAGCAATGGTCAGCCTTCGACCCAGCTGTCTGGGGAAGATGCGGCCAGTAGGCCCACATCCAGCTTTCTCACTCGGGGTGCAGGTGGTAGGTAGTGAATCATTCCGGACCTCTCAGGAAATCCCGAAATGCATCACAGCTCTGCTCAGTTGCAGTGGTGTAAATCCACTGGGCTGCCAGAGGGTCACCCCAATTTAAATCAGTGTACCCCGAAGCCTGTAGGCTGCTCCGCTCCATTGTTTGTTGAATTGCTGGCTCTGTGTTACCGTTAAAGACTGAACTAGTGGAGTTTGCAGGTGCTCAGAGGAAATCAGCATTCACCTTTCAAGCCTGTTGGATTCCGGCCTGGCTTTTCCAGCTGGGACGCAGCGCAGGGCAGCTCTCCCAGCCTCAATTAGTGTCACTTGCTTGTTGCCTTTAGCTGCCTCATTACTGCTTTGCAAACACGGGGCATGCTCAGAGCAGCCGCAGTATGAACTCCCCCTGCGCGCAGCGGCTGGGTGATGGACAGCAGTGGAAACCAAACTGGTCATGCACGGCAGATGGTGAGAATGGATTCAGATTGCATCCTTCCGGGAGCCGTCTGTGGGCAGGCTGGCCTAATGAACTCTCCATGGGACTTCCAGTGACCCCGTGCCCGCATGGCTGAGGGAGTGGGAGGGGGGGTAATCGCTGCCACAACCGGGGCTTGTGTCTCGGCCAGAACCGGCCTGGACTTTGGTTTAGGGCTCTGCCACTGACTGCCTCTGCTTCAGAGAGCTGAAGACCGGGTGGGTCCAGTCTGACCCCTGCACAGCGCAGGCCATTACATTTCACTTTCTGTGTCCATGGGCTGATCATGTCACCTGTCCATGCCTGGTTCCTCCCACCTGTGCAGCAGGGATGACGAGCACACACAGGGATGTTGGGAGGGTGGATTTGCTGGTGCCGGTGAGACGTGGCTGCGCCGGGAGCCAGAGGGGACGTTAAAAGCCAGAAAAAACGCTTTTTGGTAATGCACTTAATGGTAGTTCATATCCTTCAAAAGGGGACCAGTGAGGAGCTGGGGAATTCCAGACCAGGCAGCCAGGTTTTGGTACCTGCAAAGATACTGGAAGAAATGATAAGCTGTTGGTTTGTAAGCTCCGGAGGGTATCAGGTGTACAGCCAGCAGGGACTTGCCAGAGCAACCTCATTTCTTTCTTTGGCAGGGTGTCTGTCCCAGCTGGTGTAGAAGCAATAGATATGATCTGTCTTGATTTTAATAAGGCTTTGGCGCAGTCCCACATGACAGTCTCATAAACCGACCAGGGAAACGTGGGCTAGATGGAATAATGTAAGATGGGGGGACAACTGGTTGAACGGCTTTAAACTGGGGTGTGAGGGGGCCCGTCCTGAGGCCAGTACTGTTCAACATTTTCATTAGCGACTTGGACAGTGGGGGACACCAGGCTGGGAGGGGTTGGAAGCATGTGGAAGGGCAGGAGTAGAAGTCTGCATGACCCTGACAATTTAGAAAACTGGTGTGAAATTAGCAAGAGGAAAATCAATGAAGTGCAAAGTGTTTCGCTGAGGAAGGAAAAATCGAAGACTCCGCTACAAAGCGGAGAATAACTGGCGGGCTGGCAGCACTGCTGAGGATGGCCTGTGGGTTAGAGTAGGTCCCAAGCTGAATAGGGGTCAGCAATGAGAGGCACAAGGCAAATATCGTTCCATGGGAGTGTCATATGTAAGACGCAGGAGTAACAAACTGCCTCACTTTACTCAGCACTGGGGAGGCCTCAGCCGGAGCCCAGGGTCCAGTTCTGTGTGTCGGTGTGACTGTAGGCCAAATTGGAGAGAGGCCAGAGGAAAGCCAGGAAAATGAGACGAGGTTTAGAAAACCGGATCCATGAGAACAGGTTAAAAAACTGGGCACGTTTAGCCTGGAGAAAAGAAAACTGAAGGGAGACCTGAGAAACCTCTTCAAATGAGTTACCGGCTGTTCTAAAGAGGAGGGTGATCAATTGTTCCCACCGGCCATCCATCAAACTGGCGGGATCTCGCTGGTGAGGTCCCCTAAATAATCCCCCAGAGGGGGATTCCACTCGCCCTCCCTTTGCACAAATATCACTGAGTCAATGTCAGCTGGTCCAAAAACGTACGGGTACAAGCTGTCGGGGGGAAAGGCCTGTCTGAAAGTGAAAGGGATTACCCTGAACGTAGCAAACTGTGAAAAAATCAACTTTGACAGTTTGAAAGAGCTGGTCCTGCACTACAGCGCGGACCCGGGAGAAAACACCTCCAAAAAGATAGAGGTGCAGCACCCTTCTACCATGAGGAACAAAAAACAGTGGGAAATAGAGAAAACTCAGAAAGTGGTTTACAACAAGAGGGTCCTCAGAGAAGGGTTTAAAACACTGCCCTATGGCTATTGAAAAAAAAAATGGACACACGGTGGAAACATCCCTTTTCTGTAATTCTCGCTGGACCTAGCAACTGCGGGAAAAGTTACTTTATAAAAAACGTATTGGATAATGCCGAGAAAATGCTGTCTGTTATGCCCGAGAACATCGTGTGGTGTTATAGTTGGTGGGAGCCTCTGTATAAAGAACTGCTCTGTAAATATCCCTTTATCAGTTTTGTGGAGGGGCTGCCCGATGCTTTTGACGATGACCGATTGTTTCCTACCAATAAAGTAAATGTGGTTATCGTAGACGATCTGATGAACTCTGCTTGTGAAAGCGACGAAATTGAGAAAGCCTTTACCCAGTACGTGCATCACAGGAACCTGAGCATTATGTACATAGTTCAGAACGTGTTTTGTCAGGGAAAGAAGAGTCGCACGATTAACCTGAACGCCAAATACATGGTTCTGTTCCAAAACCCCAGGGATAAATTACAAATCACCACACTCGCCAAGCAAATGTACCTGAGCAAGACGCAATTCTTTCTAGAATCTTTTGAGGATGCTACCAAAACCCATACGGTTATCTGGTGGTGGATTTAAACGCTTCCACGCCAGAGGCTTATAGACTAAGAACCAGTCTTTTCCCCCCAGACCGGCCGGCGGTTTACACTTTACAAAGAACAGCGGGTATAAAAAGAGATGAATTTTCAGCGGGTCCTTCTTAACAGCAGAGGCCGCTGTCCGGAAAACATGTCTAGCTGCATGAAAAGAAACCTGGCCCTTTTGAAATTACTTACCGAGTCGTCCCCGCGGCAAAGGAAAGCTATACTGTGTTCGGCTTCTGATGATTTAGTAGCGGCCATCTCAGAAATAGCTCTGAACACTTTGAAAGGAAACATACCTTTGACACCGAATCAAGTGCGTGTGCTGAAAAACAGACGCACATTGATAAAAACCCTGGGTAATAAAAGGATCTCGATTAAAAGAAAAAAGCATCTGGTGAGGCAGTCCAGCGGATTTATCGGACCTCTGTTAAGGTTCGCTATCCCTCTGATAACTGGACTTTTGACTAATCAATAATGGAGTATGTGGAAAAAATGTACCTGGTGCCCAGCCACCAGTTGGAGCACTTAAGGGCTCCCCCTCCACCGGAGGAAAATATCAGAAAGACCGCAACTCGCTTGCTGGATAGTGAAATGAGATGTTTTTCAAAGGACTGACTTGGACGAATACGAAAAAGCTAAACTATACACCGCCGTGCTTCAAAGGTACCTAACGTACGTGAAGCAGAACGATTTGGATCAAGGGAAAATAAGTCTCTTTCTACCAGAACAGGAATAGAACGTCCCCTCCAATCCCCCAGAAACACCCAAAACCTTTGACTCTGTTGCTCAGGAAATACTGGGTAGCGTCGGTAAGCGTTATAAGAGAAATGCAACCGTATTGCTAAATAAGCTGGGGCAGGATAAAAATATATCTTCGTGGAACGATAAAGGGGCTTTCGTGTACAAAGGCTCGGTGGTTAACGGGTCTAACATACTCGACTTAGTCAAGGCCGACACCCAGACGCGTTCCGTTCCTAGCAAACGTGCCCAAAGGCTGGGATGCGTTCGTGAACGCCATGGCAGAACTAAACGTGCCATTGTCCGTCATGGGCAACGTGGCCAACAGAGATCTTTTGGAGAGTCTGAAGGCCTCAACGGCTGATCCCGGAGCAGATCGTGAACCCTTTTTGCCTTCTAAAAAACGAAAACTGGCTAAAAGAGCCAAATGGCTCACTGTGTAATTTTTTTTCTTTTCGTGCTCTGAAAAACAATTTTTAAATGGTCTTTTTTTTTTTTGCTTTAAATAAAAAAAAATCTTGTATACTTCTTAAAATTTTTTATTTGTCACGTGTATTTTTTCTGAATTGGCCCTTTTTAAAAACAAACAAACACAAAAAGACCACCAGACATGAATTGCCTTTAAACCCCACGCCTGGGGCGCTTTATTGAGAAACACGGCTGTAAAATTCACTGCAAGATACACATGTCTGGGCTTGCTGAAACATGTTTTGAGCAAACCTAGGCATGCCCGAGTATTTACTTTTTATTTTTCTTACAAAATTCACCACCATTTGGTCATTTTGCACCAAATCATTAGAATACAATTTCAAAATCTGGTCAAAAGGTAAACCCTTGCTACGGTGATGCAAGAAAAACACGCATTGATAGCCGCAGGCGACAGAGCGCGGGTCCTGCAATTGTCTAGTGTGAAACGCAATGTCGGTGGCGTTTTTGTTTAAAAATTTCATGATGGTTCTGGGGAACAACATGCTGTTTGGGGGGTGCCCGTACGAGTCAAAAAACTCTCCGTGGTTTCCCTCTGCCAGGTACAAAGCGAGCCAGTGTTCACCAGGTTGGTTGTGCGGGTGCGTGTTGACCACCAAACCTAGGGGTCTCTGAGACAGCCTCCTTCTGGGGAGCCAATCGCTGGGGAACACGTCTAAGAAAGTCTCTTGCGTGGCAGGGTCCGCCAGTAAAACACGTGAGAGCTGCACGGTGTCCATGCTCACATGTAGTCGAACAGGACGTTTCTCCTCTGATGGATCATCTCGTCAAGAACCGACTGTATGCCCCCATGCACAGCTTCAATGACCCGCCCAACTGAACCGATTCTCTCGAGATTGACAAAACGAAATTCCTCACTGTATACCACACCCCTAAATCTAGGTAATTCCCGCTGCCAGCTCCTCACCCGCTCTATATATGTCTCAGGATGGGGTTCTGAATCTACCCCAGACTCCATGGGAGAGCTTTCTGGGGAATATTCTAAACCACCAACCCTGGGGTCAGTTTCCAACTCCTCATTCTCAGGCACATCACTAGTGGACCTCTCTTTTTGTTCTTTTCTCCTCATCACCTCCTTAGCCTTTTAAAAAATCTTTACAGTGACCCTGGCCCATAACTTTTTGGCAGCCGCCCGCTTATCCCTTAAAAGACCATCCCCTTTTAGATTAGGGCGGGTACCCCTCCCCGTGACTAGCTGTGCGGATTCAAAAACACCTTCTGGAAAGCTGAAATATTTTTAAACATATTTATCGACAGTTTTTGCATTTTTTACATAGTTTCCAGCCATTCTTTCTTCTGGAGCCCTGGAAAATACAGTCCCCAACAGCTCACTGGATGAATCTAGCATCTTTCCAAATAAAGAATTCTGTCTCTCTATCAGTTTTCCAAATGAGGCATCATATTTTCCCCACATCTCTTTAGAATACTGAAGAACTCTGTCAAGCCTATCGTGGGGTGGACGTGGATAGTAATTATCATCATCGCTGGAGCTTTCACTCCATGGTTTTTGATTCACAACCTCTAGAGCGCATGCTCCGAGTTTGTGAATGCGTGTGTTTTCACTCGCAGCTCTCTCAGGGCTTGGTGTGGTGCTGGCCGCTGAGGAACTGGGGGTGTGGTGTTTTATTGGTTTTTGATTCACAACCCTTAGAGCGCGTGCTCCGGGTTTGTGAATGCGTGTGTTTTCACTCGCAGCTCCCTCAGGGCTTGGTGTGGTGCTGGCCGCTGAGGAACTGGAGGTGTGGTGCTTTGTACCAGAGTCTTTTGTTTTGTCCTTGGGTTTGGTGTATCTGCGCTCGGGGGTTTCCTGTCGCTTCATCAGGGCTCCTTTGCTGTTTTGCACAGGTGCTGCTGTTAAAAGTTTTGGAGGTGATTTTGCTGGAAGTGTCCCTGGAAAGTCAACTATAACATCAGGAGAGCTGGCCGTGCCTGAGAAGGAAAAGAACAGATGTTCCAATTTAGCATCTTTAAAAAATTAACTTTACCACACTGGCTAGATAAATAAGAACATAAGAACATAAGAAAGGCCGTACTGGGTCAGACCAGAGGTCCATCTAGCCCAGTATCTGTCTACCGACAGTGGCCAGTGCCAGGTGCCCGAGGGAGCGAACCCAATAGGCAATGATCAAGTGATCACTCTCCTGCCATCCGTCTCCATCCTCTGATAAGCAGAGGCTAGGGACACTATTCTTAACCCCTTTCTGGCTAATAGCCATTTATGGACTTAGCCACCATGAACTTATCCAGTTCCCTTTTAAATATTGTTATAGTCCCAGCCTTCACAACCTCCTCAGGTAAGGAGTTCCACAAGTTGACTGTGCGTTGTGTGAAGAAGAACTTCCTTTTATTTGTTTTGAACCTGCTACCTATCAGTTTCATTTGGTGACCCCTGGTTCTTGTATTATGGGAGTATTTAAACAACTTTTCCTTGTCCACTTTTTCCACATCAGTCATAATTTTATATACTTCTATCATGTCCCCCCTCAGTCTCCTCTTTTCCAAGCTGAAGAGGCCCAGCCTTTTCAATCGTTCCTCATATGAGGCACTCTCCAAACCCCTAATCATTTTAGTTGCCCTTTTCTGAACCTTTTCTAGTGCTAGAATATCTTTTTTGAGATGAGGAGACCACATCTGTACACAGTATTTGAGATGTGGGCGTACCATGGATTTATATAAGGGCAATAATACATTTGCAGTCTTATTTTCTATCCCCTTTTTAATGATCCCTAACATCCTGTTTGCTTTTTTGACCGCCTCCGCACACTGTACGGACATCTTCAGAGAACTATCCACAATGACTCCAAGATCTTTTTCTTGACTCGTTGTAGCCAAATTAGCCCCCGTCATATTATAGGTATAGTTGGGGTTATTTTTTCCAATGTGCATTACTTTACACTTATCCACATTAAATTTCATTTGCCATTTGGATGCCCAATCACTTAGTTTTGTGAGATCTTTTTGAAGTTCTTCACAATCTGCTTTGGTCTTGACTATCTTGAGTAGTTTAGTATCGTCTGCAAACTTAGCTACCTCACTATTTACCCCTTTCTCCAGATCATTTATGAATAAATTGAATAGGACTGGTCCTAGGACCGACCCTTGGGGAACACCACTAGCTACCCTTTTCCAATCTGAGAATTTACCATTTACTCCTACCCTTTGTTCCCTGTCTTTTTAACCAGTTCTCAATCCATGAAAGGACCTTCCCTTTTATCCCATGACAACTTAACTTACGTAACAGCCTTTGGTGAGGGACCTTGTCAAATGCTTTCTGGAAATCTAAGTACACTATGTCCACTGGATCCCCCCTGTCCACATGTTTGTTAACCCCTTCAAAGAACTCTAATAGATTAGTAAGACACGATTTCCCCTTACAGAAACCATGTTGGCTATTGCTCAACAGTTTATGTTTTTCTATGTGACTGACAATTTTATTCTTAACTATTGTTTCAACTAATTTGCCCGGTACCGACGTTAGACTTACCGGTCTGTAATTGCTGGGATCCCCTCTAGGGCCCTTTTTAAATATTGGCGTTACATTAGCCGACTTCCAGTCTTTGGGTACCGAAGCCATTTTAAGGGACAGGTTACAAATCTTAGTTAACAGTTCCGCGACTTCACATTTGAGTTCTTTCAGAACTCTTGGGTGAATGCCATCTGGTCCCGGTGACTTGTTAATGTTGAGTTTATCAATTAATTCCAAAACTTCCTCTAGTGACACTTCAATCTGTGACAGTTCCTCAGATCTGTCACCTACAAAAGCCGGCTCAGGTTTGGGAATCTCACTAACATCTTCAGCCGTAAAAACCGAAGCAAAGAATCCATTTAGTTTCTCTGCAATGACTCTATCATCTTTAAGCGCTCCTTTTGTATTATCATCATCAAGGGGCCCGACTGGTTGTTTGGCAGGCTTCCTGCTTCTGATATACTTAAAAAACAATTTGTTATTACCTTTGGAGTTTTTGGCTAGCCGTTCTTCAAACTCCTCTTTGGCTCTTCTTATTACACTCTTGCACTTAAGCTGGCACTGTTTGTGCACCTTTCTGTTTGCCTCACTAGGATTTGACTTCCACTTTTTAAAGGAAGTCTTTTTACCTCTCAGTGCTTCTTTTACATGGTTGGTGAGCCATGGTGGCTCTTTTTTGGTTTTTTTACAGTGTTTCTTAATTTGGGGTATACAGTGAAGTTGGGCCTCTATTATGGTGTCTTTAAAAAGCGCCCATGCAGTTTTCAGAGATTTCACTTTAGTCACTCTACCTTTTAGCTTTTGTTTAACTATCCCCCTCATTTTTGTATAGTTCCCCCTTTTGAAATTAAATGCCACAGTGTTGGGCTGTTGAGGTGTTCTTCCCCCCACAGGGATGGTGAATGCTATTGTATTATGGTCACTAGTTCCAAGCGGTCCTGCTACAGTTACCTCTCGGACCAGCTCCTGCGCTCCACTCAGGATTAAATCTAGAGTTGCCTCTCCCCTTGTGGGTTCCCATACCAGCTGCTCCATGAAGCAGTCATTCAAAGTATCGAGAAATTTTATCTCTGCAATATGTCCTGAAGTGAAATGTTCCCAGTCAATATGGGGATAGTTGAAATCCCCCACCATTATTGGGTTTTTAAATTTGATAACCTCCCTAATTTCCCTTAGCATTTCATCATCGCTCTTACTATCCTGGTCAGGTGGCCGATAGTAGATCCCTAATGTTATATTGTCATGGAAGCATGAGATTTCTATCCATAGCGATTCTATGGAACAAGTGGATTCGCTTATGATTTTTACTTCATTTGAATCTACATTTTCTTTCACGTATAGTGCCACTCCTCCTCCCGTACGACCTGTTCTGTCCTTCCGATATATTTTGTACCCCGGAATGATTGTGTCCCACTGATTGCTCTCTGTCCACCAGGTTTCTGTGATGCCTATTATATCAATATTCTCCTTTACCACTAGGCACTCTAGTTCACCCATTTTATTATGTAGACTTCTAGCATTTGTGTATAAGCACTTTAAAAACTTGTCCCTGTTTATTTGTCTGCCCTTTTTTAATGTGCCAGATTCTTGGTCATGTGGCTGTTTATCATCGGATCCGGCCCCCTCACCATCCTTTTCTGTCCTCTGTTCCTGACTATAACTATAACTATAACCTGGAGATTCCCTCTCATCAGACTCTCCCTTAAGAGAAGTCTGTGTCCGATCCAGCTGCTCCTCTGCAGCAGTCGGCTTTCCCCCATCCTCTAGTTTAAAAACTGCTCTACAAACTCTACATACCTAATTAAAAATAGAAAAACCCAATATATTTACTGGAATTCAGCTCTCTGTCAGTCATTGAGGGAGGTAGATTTTCCTCTTCAGCTGTCTCTTTGCTTTTTCTTTTGAGCTTGTTTATCCGAAGACCTAAACTTCTTTCATTTTTTGATAGTACTGTAAAGCAAACAACATTATTATAAAAGGGTCTTAACTTTTAAAAATAATTAAAAAAAACAAGCAACCCCTGCCCATGTGCTCAAAAACCAGACAGTTTTAAATACTTTTAAAAACCCAGGCCCAGGAACTCTTAAAAATCACTTTATAGATATCCCATCAGTTTATAACAAAATACTTTTCAAGAAATCCCCACATGTAACTTTCACAAATCATTTTAAAAAAAGACACTATCATGTGCTCAAACTAAAAAGAAAAAAACAGGACAGTTTTAAACACAGCATATACTTTTAAAAAGTCCAGGCCCAGTCACTTTTAAAAAGACACTACCATGTGTTCAGACTAAAAAGAAAAAACAGGACAGTTTTAAATACTTTTGAAGAAATCCCTTAACTTTTAGAAGTCATTTAAAAAAAAAAACCCTTTGCCATGTGCTCAAAAACCAGACCATTTTAAATACATGTCTAGAAACCCCCTCACTTAACTTTAGCTCAAGGCCCTGCCCCACAAACAAAAATTCAAGCCTTAAAACACATTGCCTTGTGATCAGGCTAAAATAAAAAACAGGCATTTTAAGCACATACACACACACACACTTAAAAACCAATTGCAAATATTTACCTTCCACCACAGGGTAAAGACAAGCTGGGACATGATTTTTCTCACACGTAGATGCACCTTTGAATTAAAGAACAAGCGCAATTTGAGTTACGACAAATGCATCGAACCCAGATTTAAAGTTAAGCCCAACCATAGTTAAAACAGGGTTTTACCTTGCCCCGGTAAAAGGCTGCTTGAAGATGCTATTTCCATGCCAAAAAGAGATCACACTGCAATAAAGACATGTATCATCATTAATAAGACAACAGAGTCTTGTGGCACTTTTTAAGACTAACAGATTTATTAATCGCATGCTTAAAAAGTGCCACAAGACTCTGTTGTCTTTCTACAATAGACTAACACGGCTACCCCTTTGGAATCATTAATAAGGACAGCATGAACAGAACAGTAACAGTGTATATGTTTTTTCAGAGTTAAAAATAAGTAACATACCTAGGCCTGGAGTCCAGCAGCTGTTCAAGATAGCTTCTGTGAAGAGAAAGAACAGTCTCCAGAAAAGCTGAGGTTTTTATACCCTTCTAACTCTCTCTCAGCCTCCACCCTTACTGTGAGCTAAGCCCATCAGACCTAACTACCTGAAAACTCTAGCCCTGGCTGAAAACAAAGGGTGGCTCTTTGTAGTGGGGTGGTGAGTCACAGACCCCCTGTTCCACGCTGCCTTTCTAACCCTTTGGCTTTATTTTAAATAAATATTTCTGGGTTGTTTTTTCCCACAAAATGCTGCTACACTTGAAATTTGGTTTTAAAACTGTCTGATAGCATCTAAGAACTCCTGATGGTGAGAGTACTTTCTTCCAATCCTTACATAAAATAGATGTGCCACAGCTATAGCAAGCACTCGACACATACTTACAGCTTTTGACTGTTCTTACAACATACGGTTTTTAAAAGTATGGGGGAGGCTTCTTTAAAACATTTCAAGGAGGGCTTTGATTTCTGTTAATGTATGATTTTAAACTTATAATGACTTTGAGTTGCTAGAAAAAATTCCTGAAATTTTGGTTTTAAAACAGTCTGTGGGGTTTTTAAAAGTTAAGGAAAGGTTTTTTTTCCCCCTTAAAGTTAATTTATTGTTAATCAGAGCTCTGCAGTTCCACCCAGCCTCCACCCTTATTGTGACCTAGGCCCATCAAACCTAATTACCTGAAAACTCTAGCCCTGGTTGAAACAAAAGAGGAGAAAAAAACTACTGACCCACAGATTCCTGAGGTTGTATTTTTAAACTGTCCAATGTGTTCTACAAACTCCCAAGGTTGATTTAAACTATCCAATAGCATTTACTCAGCCTCCACCCTTACTGTGAGCTAAGCCCATCAGACCTAACTACCTGAAAACTCTAGCCCTGGCTGAAAACAAAGGGTGGCTCTTTGTAGTGGGGTGGTGAGTCACAGACCCCCTGTTCCATGCTGCCTTTCTAACCCTTTGGCTTTATTTTAAATAAATATTTCTGGGTTGTTTTTTCCCACAAAATGCTGCTACACACATTTCAGCTTTTTGCTGTAAGTACACAAAGACGCAATAGCTGGATCTCACAAAAAACGTTTTTATTTAAAAGACCTGTGGCAACCTTGAAATAAACACTTACATTTAAGGCCCATGCAGGCCTTTTCCAGAAATGCATTTATTTACAGCTAACAAGATGGTTTATATCTCGTGTATGACCCCTCAGCATTCTCTAACTTAATCCTTTTGTATTTCTTACGCATAGTCTGCTTCCTAAGTAGACTTCTGTAACATTTTGTGCGGACCAGCCGGTCCATACAACGCTCCAAACGGGCATCCTCCGGTTCAGTCATCTTCTTTAGAACGCTGCTAGGGTCTGGATCGAATTGCACTGCGCGTCCCAGGGTCACCCCTAGGTCTAAATGTTTTTTAGTTACGCACAGACATTCCATAACGTAACTCGTGGCAATAACAATGTTAAACAAGCTTCAAGACATAGTTCAGCGCACACATCCCGGAGTTTGCAGTTTTATCCTCTGAAGTCCACTGCACACAGTCATGGTGCCGTTGGCCTGGAGCGTCTATGACAGCCTTCACAATCTTCAAACATCTTTTCCTTAAGACAGTAATTAAGGGAAGCAGAAACACGCACAACACACCGCATGAGTGTTTTACGCTGGCGACGTGGCAGTGGTTCAAACGTTTCCAGGCCAAGTCTTCTCTTAAACTCCCTGGTCTCATCCCTAGCCTCATCCTCTTCAGCGGTGAATACCGGCGTTGAACAAAAACAAGGCGGGCCAGCTTCATCTTTCTCGGCCGCTGCAATATTGTTCCTGAAAGACAAGAGAGATTTTCAGAAAAAAAAAAAAAGAAAGAGCTGTGAATCCACCACCCTTTTGGCTTTTTAGAGCTATGCTTGTTCCTTTACCTGAGCCTCCTCTTCTCCTTTCTCCTGGGCTGTCGGTGCCGGTGAGAGTCTCCCTGATCTCTTGGGCTACAGGTTCTGGCGTATCGAAGAAAGGCTGAGCCAAAGGGCTGTGGCTGTCCTTGATTTCTCCCTCTTCCTGTACCGCTTTCTACGCTGGGGGGCCAAGACTTTAGGAGCCAAAATGAAGTGCGGAGGACTCACGGGGGTGGCGAAGGCATCCATGTTCTCCACGAGCTGCGAACCAGGCGGTCTCGAGAAACCACCCTCGGGGTCTTCCGCTTTTAAACAGGCCTGAGACTTCCGGGGGGCAGCGCTGCCGCCCGGCCAACCACCGCGCCCTTCCGGGACGACCCCGATTGGCGGAGGGTCGCCCCACCCCCGCCACATGCTCTTTCCCAGCCAACCCTGCTCTCGGGGTGAAACGCGTCCGATGGGCGGGGAAAGGGTCACAACGCCCACTTCCCATCAGGTGACCCTTGGCAGCCGGAAGTCAGAGCTTGGGGGTGAGACCGGATGTCATGAGGCGGGACTTCCGGTGACAGGTGAGCAGGGGGTGGGACCGGATGTCAGGTGAGCGGCTGGGGCGGGACTTCCGCTGACAGGTGACCGGATGGGGTGGGACTTCCGGTGGTTGGGGCCAGGGCCGGATGTCAGGTGACCAGATGGGGCGGGACTTCCGGTGACAGGTGGGCAGGGCTAAAGTTTGATGGATGGCCAGTGGGCGGGGCTAAATTTTGACAGGAGGTAGCTCCCTTGTACTACTCCTGCTCGTCTGAAAGGCCATGGTGCACCGAGGTGCAAATGCAAATCAGGATTTTTTGGAACTGTGCCACAGCTGGCAATTTGCATGTGCAAGTTGCCAGTTCATTGGGGGGGGGGGGTGAGACTCACACACCTTTTAGGCTCCTGACGGCATAGTCAGTCAAGAGATAATGTTGTACTGAACTGAGCCTGGGTGTGTGCACCATTCTTAACAAATGGATAGAAGCAGAGCTGCTCACTGTGTGTCATAAGCCCTATACTGCTGTCAGAGAATGGAGATTCTCTTTTAGCTTCAATAGCTTGGGCTTTTTTTGTAGCAATAGGATTTGAGTTATAACCCAGTTGTTACTATGAAGTTCCAAGTAGCCATGCTGAAATCAGGCCGATGTTTGACCAAGAAGGGATCCTAAAAAAACCTGCATGATCAAAAAAAAGGAGAGGGAGGGGGACAGGGAGATGCATGACTTCTGCATCCAGGTCGAAGGAGGAAATTCACAAGGCAGTAAAAGGGTGCGGGGACATAGCCCCTCTCATTGATTGGGTCTACCCCAGTAGCTTTACAAATGATACTGAAATAATTTCAACTGTTACAGACATGCAGCCACTCTGGGGTGGAACACAGCCAGTGTTGAACAGCACACTTGAGAATTTGGGACAGGAAGTAGAGAAAGATTCTATATCCATGTGACACACACACACAACGCTTCTCCCAGCACAACACCCCCATCTCCACACTGGAGTACTACAGTCAGCACCGACTTACGGGGAGCATACCGCTTCCTGAATCTCCAACCCCACTCGCCACCGGCCCTGGCTTTCCCTCCGAGCTCTTTGATCCGAATGCAGACCCACTGAATCCTGCCTTAACCTTGCAAGCCGTCCCCTGGCATGGGAGGATACATCTGAGGGCCCGCTAGCATGTACCAGAGAGCGCTTTGGTGCATGTGGGACGAGAGCTCTTGCAGTTAGCAAGGGTTTCCCGTGTTCCCTCCCACTCTGAACAGAGCACACTCCTTGTCCCCGGTATCGCTGCAGCGCACAGGCTGTTTGTCTGGAAGCATTAGAGAGAGAGGAGCAGGTTAGCGCTCTGTTCAGATGAGACGGGGCCGATTTGAAAACGGGGTCAGAGGAGGTCAGTGACTTGGGCAGATGCCCTGTGACGTTACCTCCTCTGGCAGGAACAGTCAGGAGTTCAGTCAAAACCAGGCCAGTCCCTGTGCTTTCCCCCCTTACCCCCCCATAAGAGCACACTTTGGGAAGGGACTAGCCATCAGGCCAGGCTTGGCAGGACAGTAACACTGGGTGAGGGATGGCACCGGAAGAGAATGAGCAGGGGGTAAGTTAGATGCCACATTAAATAGCTCTGCCCGGGGCAGCTAATGGGAAGGGATGTGGAGTGCTGCTGTTCGCAATATATCACCCTTCCAGGCAGACAAGGGATACTATGTTATAATGAACCCACGCTGTGTGAGTGCACATCACAGCTCTACAATGGATAGAGTCAGCATGGCTCAGCTGTGTGTCATAAGCCTTATACTGCATTTGGCAAATGACGAGTCGCCTTTAGTTTAGTAGCCTGGGCTTTATTGCGGTTGTAGGATCTGTGTGAGAATCCTGCTCTCGCTGTGAAGTTCTGAGTGGCTGTGCTCACCAGCAGATATTGGTTATTCCTTCTACAGCCCCAGAGACATGCAGGGAGCTTTATAAAGCAGAGTAAGATGGTGTCCCTGGCTTGAGCCTTCAAACACGTGTGGTTGCCTGGGGAGTGCGTGGCCAATTTGCCAGGCGCTGGCTAACAGACCTACACATAATTCCCCACCATAGGACGGTGTGTGTCTTTACTGTGCCTCCGTGCTCTCTGCTATGTGCAACCAGAACTCTGTGAGTGTGTACGTGCAAGTGAGCATGGGAATAGGTGTGCATGTGGGGGTGTGTGCACTTGTGGGGGTGCACGTTTGTGGGTGCACAGGAGTATGTGTGTGCATGTGCACGTGCACTCCACTGCTCCATGACATCCAGTCAGTTCCCCGTTGGCGCAGGAGGGCACATCACCACAGCAGCTCTGCTGTGAAGTGCTGCTGGTTTGGTGAGACCCCGGTTACCTCCTCTCCTCATGGCAAGTTAAGCCCTTGTGCAATCGAATTGGCATAATTAGCTGATGGAAGAAGTACCTGGCTGAAGTCTAGGACCACTGATTAAAGAGCCCTGGGATGGAGCTGGCTGGGAGAGATTTAAACAGACAGGAGCCAAGGTGCAGGACGGAGGAGTTCTTCACCCTCCCTGCAAATGGCAGAGAACACTGTAGACTTTCCAAAAGGAAGATACACAGGGACAGGCCTGACATTTCGCCCGTCTAGCTAATTAACCACATTTCATGCTCCCTTACCTTTCCTAAATGGCATTTCCTTGCGTTTGCTTGTACTCGTGACTCCCGCTTTCGTTTCCTGGAGGGAAACACACCAATTGCCACAGATCAGACCGGGGAGCTCACATTGTTCATCAAAACAAAGGCTTGCCCAGTCCTCGGTGACATTTACGGGGTCGTTCCATTGGAGGCCAGATACAGCACCCAGCCATATACTGCAGGCTGGGCTGCAGATGCTGAAACACAGACCAGTGTCTCAGCACTCCAATAAAGGGTCAGTTAGGCCTGAGAGATGGACTGATCGGACAGACAGGCAGGTGGGTGGCTTGATGGCACCGAGCGACAGACTGATGGCTGGACTGAAGTTCGGATTCCGTTTCCTCTTGAAACCTCCCGGGAGCACTCATGTCGGCCTCTTTCCCCCACTGGCATTCACAAAATGTCCAGCTGGTTTCTGCCTTCGGCTGCACAAAGTTGGGTCTTCTCACTGCTAGCCCGTGGCACCCCTGCCTGACCCGTGCGATGCAGAGTGGTCACAGGGAGAACGTCTAGCGGCTGCCCTGGCTCTTTGGAAACCCTTGACTCTGCCCACGGCCTCAGTGGCAGAACAGGGGCAGGAAACCCTGGCGTGGCTTTGCCAGCTGCCATAGGGCTCTGTGAGAGTCACTCCACCAATGCAGCACTTCTGTTTCTGTTCGCCACCCTCTGCTTGGGCTTCTCGCTGCCGGCTCTGGCTTGGCCACCGGCCGCCAACTTTGCACGATCTTTCGTGCTGGGGACAGACGCCTACCTACTTACGGACAGACTCCTTTTCTTCTCTCTTCCCTCAAAGAGATGGAGATCCGCTGCTCCCTCTGCACTCGCCAGCTGCCGCAGTAATGGCAAGGTGGCGCAGGGATGGACGCAGTGATCCACTGATCCAGAGGTCCCTCTAAGCTGCGCGGGCGCGCGGCCGCACAGCGGCCGTCGCACCCCCCGCACAGCAGTGAGGGACCCCCGCGCAGCCCGGCAGCCCCCGGTGCTCCCTCCAACCCCCGGGGCCACGGCTTTGCCACAGCACACCCGGCCTGCGCCCAGCCTCTGGGCTGGCCCTCCCCACCCCCAGGGTGGGACAGGCAGGCTCAGGCTAGGGTCAGGAGCGCGGGCCTGCCTGCCTGCCCCACGCGGCCGGGCCAGAGGGGTGGCTGCGGCAGCAGCGGGCTCCCGGGCTCCCACCCGCCGTCCGCCTCCTTCCCGGGGCCGGGGCTGGGCTAATCCACGGCCCCGGCCTCCCAGCACGGGGCCGGGATCAGCCTCCGGGGCTGGGGTCTGCTCCGCCCCACCGGCGGCTTCCCAGGGCGGCGGTAGGGTCCTCTCCCGCCGGCGGCCTTGGCTTGCTTTCTTTCTTTCTCTTTTCCTTATTTGTCTTCCTTTTTCTTTCCTTTTTTTCTTTCTCTTCTTGCCTTTTTCTTCTCTTCCTTCTTTTTTCTTTCTTTCTTTCCTCTTCCTTCCTCCTTTTTTCTCTTCCTGTTTCCTCTTCTTTCTCTCTTTCTTTGCTTCTTTCCTTCCTTTCTCTTCCTTCTCTTTTTTCTTTCTTTCTTTCCTTCTTTTTCTTTGCTTCCTTCCTTTCTCTTCCTTCTCTTCTCTTCTTTCCTTCCCCTTTCTTCTTTTCTTCTTTTTCTTCCTTCTTTCTCTTCCTTCCTTCTTTCTCTCTCTTTCTCTTCCTTCCTTCTCTCCCTTCCTTCTCTTTTTTCTTTCTCCCTTTTTCTTTCCTTCTTTCTCTCCTTTGCTTTCCTTTTTCTTTCCTTCTTTCTCTTCTTTGCCTTCCTTCTTTTTTCTTTCTTCCTCTTTCTCTTCCTTTCTCTTTTTTCCTTCTTTGTCTTCCTTTCTTTCCTTCTTTTTTCTTTCTCTTCTTTCCTTCCTCTTCCTTCTTTCCTCTTCTTTCCTTCTTTCTTTTTATCTTCCTTCCTTTTTCTCTATCTCTTCCTTTTTTTCTCTCTTTTTCTCTCTTCCTTCCTTCCTCCCTTCTTTTTTTCCTTCCTTTTTAAAAAAAAACTTTAAAAAAATTAATTTTAAATAAAAATCTTTCTAAAAATTAAATTTCAATTCAAAATTCACTCAAATTCAATTAAACACAATTAATTAATTCTATTTACAATTACTTTAACTTCAATTAATGCCTATAATTTCTGTCGTATGAGTTTGCACAAAAATTTTATTAGAAAAAGTTTTGCACACGGCTTGAAAATTTTGCACACAAGCCACCAAACCTTAGAGGGAACATTGCTCTGGATCTAACCGTTCCCCACAGTTTGATGGTGGCAGCTCACTCGTAAACCCGCAATGCGTGGACTAGCCTGCAGAGGGGACAAAATGCCAGGCTGTGTAAACGTGGCTACCCATGCGCGTTTCCCTCCGTGCCTCCTTTTGGAGATGGGAGCAGGAACGTGCTAGGGATTAGCGTGTTCCTTTAAGGGCTCATTGGCTGTGATTGTAGAGCTAACCAAGGCCCAGCGGCAGGGGAAAGAAAAGCCGGCACGGGAAACACTTTCTTGATTCGTTTTCTCCCTTCCCCTCATGGCTTCCAGGGTATTGCTCCGTCAGAGAGCCGTAGCACAGGGATGGGGTGGCCCAACCCCCCCAGGACAGTAGTGTGGCAGGATGCTGGGCTAACTAGACCATGGGGGGGGGCACTAGGAGGGCAACTGCCCTGGGCCCCCCAGTTTGGCGGGATCCCACGCTACCTTCAGCGGCATGGGTTACTGTGCTTCAGCGACATTTCCACCCCACCTCTGGGGTTGGATCAGCTGGCCCAGGGGTGGGGCAGGGCTGGGGGCCCCCACAGGCTGATTGGCCCTGGGTCCTGCCCCCCCAGGGACGGCCCTGTTCCAGCATGGCCATTCTGATGTTATATGGTTACGGTTACATCACAACTCCTGGCTAAACGTTGACCGTCCTAAGTCCTCTAAAACGGACATGCTTAGCTGAAATTTGGTGTGCCTCAGGAGGGGGCAGGGTAGTGTTTGTGACCCAAATTCGGGGTCATTTGAGCTAGCCATTGCAGAGACATAAACTCCAAAATAAAGAGTCGTTTTTCAAAAAAAGGTCCTGGTGGGTATCAGCCCCTTGACGGGAGGCAGGTCGAAATGGTCTCAAGCTGTCGGGGTTCCTCCACGGCAGAGCACGGCCTCACTGAACGCTTGCAGGACCCGACCCGAGGATGGTCATTCGAAGACACTTGCCGAGGTGTGTGGCCTGGAAGGATCACGGCGTGCAAGCGCTGACAAAGGGAAACAAGGAGCTGGGTGCCCGGGGACACCCCATGTTTCTAGGGAAAGCCTTTGTACGCCTGTGCAGTAGAGAATTAACTCTACAAGTCGTCTCTGTTATAGGTGAGCACAGCACAGCTGGTCTGACCCCAATTTTTGTTATATTGGGTGGGGAGGAGGTAGAGCCAGACTCCAGAGGACTTTGTGTAGGGGTGGAGACAAGGAGAGGGACTGTGGCTGCTGAGGGTTGGGGGGGAGATGAGCAGCCATGAACTGGTTGTAGGAAAAATTTCATTGGCCCTGGAGGCGGGGGTGGGGAGCAGGGCAAGAAGTTTCTACTTCCTGATCTTGGGGCCGATTAATCTGGTGTTTTCAGACGGAAGGAAAAGAAATATGTGCACTTCCAACATGCATATCCTAGCCCAGTGGTTTTCCAACTTCTTTTCTCGGGACCCAGATGAAAAAAACCATTTATGCCCGCGACCCAACAACATCTTTGAGTCATGCATTCAGGCTTTCGTGTGGCAGCAGGCGGCACCGCCACCCAGTGAGTGAGGTCCTGACCCGTAGTTTGCAAACCACTGTCCTAGCGATTCCTGGAGCATGGAATGATACAATCGTATTTGTAGGACTGGAAGGGCCAGGTGAGGCTTAGTCCAGACAGCCCCCTGCAGTCAAGGCAGGGCCAAGCATTTGTTGAGGCAATCATGAGGTTGCAGATGTTTGCAGTAGAGTAAGACGGACACCATGACAAGGGATCCTGACTACAGGCTGGTCTGGGAAGTGAGACGGCCTGGGTTGGCATCCCATGTTTCCAGTCTGCAGCGTCTAAGGGTCGGGATCTACCAGACATTGTGGCGATTCACTCAGGTAGAAATGCTGTGGGCCTTATTCCTGGTGCAGTAGAGGAGAGCAGCTCTGGATCCCGTCCAGGAGCTGTGTTAATTTCCTCTGGTTTGGCTGAGCCAACGAATAATCGTTCCTGCAACAATAGGAAGCGTTGGTAGAACAGTAATTGGGCGATTGGTGGGCTCACGGCTGACCAGAACATGTGGGCTATGTGGCACAAAGCCAGCAGCCGCTCTGGGCCCTCGCCGTATCTCAGAGATGGGGCTCACCTCTTGGACAGGGGGCAAAGGTTCTTTCTCTCAGTATAACCGGCCAACGTTTTGGAACAGGAACAGGGGCCGTGGTGCCAGCCTTGGCACACATTCCTCTCTCCAGTCACCCTGAAACGGCTGGGAATGCTGCCCATGGCCGCCCTCTGTCCAGCCACTGCGTGTGCCGGGGGCCAGGGACAGCAACAGAAACATATTTGATATCGGGAAGTGAACACTTCAGAGGATACGTTCCCTCCCTGCAGTGGGAAGTGGCCTGTGTATGGGAGTGGGGTGCGGGGGCAGGTTGTAGGGGAGAATGGAGCGAATGGGGTCCGGCGAATCTAGTGTGGCCCGGTTGGTGGGTGTGGAGTGGAGTGGGGCTGGTGGTCTTGGTATGCAAATTGCAACTGCTTAAATTACTAGCAACTCCTACTGACAACGTAGCTCTTCGGTTCAGAAAATTAGGAACTTCACTGGCAAAACCCAGCGTTGTCACAGAGTGAAGCTTGCTGGGTGATAGATTTCCCTACGCCCAGTGTGAGCTGAGCAAAACTCAGCCTGCTGAGAATCAGGGTAGGCACAGCTGCAGCTGCCCAGACACACCCCTTCAGTCTGCGTTACTCAAATACTTCGCTATTGAATCCAGGGGAGTTAGGCATCTAAACCCCATTGAAGATCCGGGCCGTGTCTTCTACCGCAGGATCTCTATACACCTGCCAGGGATTAACCCTCGCCAGGCCCTGGAGATGGGGAAGATCCTCAGATCAGCAGACAGTGGCACAGAGAGGGAGCCACTGGTGAGCTCAGAATAGACATGAGCCGCCCTAAAATATGAAGTCCTATGGGGGGAGTAGGCGCTTTAAGCCGCGTCTGTCTCCTTAGCCCTACGTAACTCTCGATCTCCTTCACTGGCCAGGATATTACCATGAAATAGGATTTTACACTAAGCGAAATGGGCACGTCGAGTGTTTTTCCAGATGGCGGGCCAAATGAACACAGCTGTTGCTGCACACCAATCGAGGAACATGCCCCAGAGCTGCGTGGGGCCCAGGGAGCATCTGTAAAGCAAAGGGGGTACGTTTAGCGACAGCCCCACAAAACAGGCCGAGAAGGCGCCACCCTCCCTGTCTATCCCAAAAGCGTTGGCATCGTCCGCCCCGTGTCACAGCTGGGGAAGTGACGTGCCCACAGTCAGGCTCCCATTTGACGATGGAGGTGGAAGTAGAGCCCAGGTGTCCTGAGTCCCAGTCCTGTGCCTCACCCACTGGGCAGCAGGAGCAAGGCAGGTAAAAGGTTTGTTTAGGGGCTGGTGTGATCACTCTCTTGGCCGCTAGATGGCACGCCCTGCTCATCAGCCCTGCTCAGGAGCTGGGATCCTGGTTTTCCGTGAGAAAACCCCCAAAATTCTCTGATTACAAAACCAACAGAAATCTGTGTTTTTCCACGATTAAAATGAAACGCAGAACTTTATTTCCTTAGCCGCCACAGACAGAAAAGCATCAGCTGAACACGAGGTTTTATTGATCTATTTTTGTTAAGCAAGTTTGAAACCTCCCAGTGCCATTCATCATTACAATAAAATAATACGCACAAGTCACCTGCTGCAGGACAGGCCCGACAAGGAGAACAACAGAACATCCCTGGCGTCAGCCCCAAGTCAAACCTCTCCAGCACGTCACCAAGGATCTACATACAGCCCATCCTGGATCCGAGCCCTCACTCTCTCAAGCCTTGGGAGACAGGCCTCTCCTCGCTTCCAGAGAGCCCCCAACCGTCAACCGATACTCACCAGCAACCACAGATCAAACAGAACCACTAAATCAGGCACCTGCCTTTGCAGCGAACCCCGTTGCCAACTCTGCCCAAATATCTACTCAAGTGACACCACGATAGGAGCTAACGAAACCAGCCACTCCATCTGGGCCTCCTCCCCCTGCACATCTGCCAGTGTGATCTGTGCCACCCCGGCCAGCAATGCCCCTCGGCGTCACACATGGGCCAGACTGGACGGTCTCTGTGCAACTGGACGCAAAGGAGACACCCCGCGTGGTGACATTCAAACACCAGCCGGGAACATGTCACCTGCAATAAACACCCTAGTTACAGGAGCAGCAAAAACCCTTCAAAACCAGACTCCAGCCGGACATTGCAGAGCTGCGACCCAGGTGCAGAGCGGACCCCGCCGGACTGGGGCTGAGGAGGGCCGGAATAGCAAACTCCCCACACAGGGTCATTTCCCGGCAACACGCTCCGCGGGGCCCGTCCACACTGGGGGAATGAGAACCACGTGTTTGCTCTGCTGAGCTGGGCTGGGCTGGCAGACAGCCCCCCCGGAGTGTTTGACTGGCCCCGGCCGGGACCCCCTGCTGTCTGCGCCGCTTCCTCACTCGCCGCTTTCCGCTCCAGCACCTGGCCACGGGCGACTGCGCCCACGAGAGCTCCCGCGATAAATAACCGTGTTGGTCTTTAAACGTCCCCAGGGGCTGTCAGACGGTTCGGATTTCGTCCCCACGGGGCATTGCCGGGGCCGACACCGCGCCGGGCTATGCGGCTGTGCGTGTGCAGCGGAGCCTGCCGGAGCCCCGCGCCCCCGAACCGGGGGGACAGCAACTGCTTTCCCGGGTCTCCCGGCCCCGAACTGGGCCTGTGACCCGGCCCCGGCCCCGGCCCCGGCCCCGCCCGGCGGGTCAATGGGGATCCAGCGCTGCCGGTGTCCGG
>ML685850.1:618184-651566 GCA_007922175.1 Pelusios castaneus | reverse complement strand
CCCCCCCCAGTAACTCCCGCCCCCCCCGTACTCCCCCGGTACCGCTACTCCCCCGCCCCCCCCGGTACTCCCCCACAGTGGGGGGCGGTGCAGTGGGGGGCTGGGTGTTGGGGGGGCGGTGCAGTGGGGGGCTGGGTGTTGGGGGGCTGGGTGTCGTGGGGGGCAGTGCAGTGGGGGGCAGTGCAGTGGGGGGCTGGGTGTCATGGGGGCGGTGCAGTGGGGGGGCAGTGCAGTGGGGGGCTGGGTGTCGTGGGGGGCAGTGCAGTGGGGGGCTGGGTGTCGTGGGGGGTGGTGCAGTGGGGGCTCCCAGCCTGTGCCCTCCTGGCGGCCGAATTGGCGACCCATGCCCAGAGGCGGGTTTTCCATCACCTATGGGCTGCCCTCTCTGAGTGCCGGGGTGGGGAGCCAGCGCCCATGGGTGCCCCGGGCCGTGGGACAGACCCCATGCTGCAGACGTGGGTCTCTCTCCACTCTGCGTCCACAGGGGAGGGTCCGTGGATCCCCAGGGTCTAACGCGGGTATCCATGATCTGTGGGGCTCTACACGGTGCGCCTGCCCTGGGGTCGCAGTGAGGGGCCATGTCACCCCGGTGTGGGGCTTGGTGCCAGGGATACCAAAGGAAACCCAGGCTGGCCGCTCCGAGTGCATCCAGCCTGGCCTGGGGAGGGAGGTTTCCCGAGGCCACCCTGTCTCCCAGGGCCATGCTTTGTTTCCTGCGGCATCTTTGTCTGCAGGCGTGTTTCCTGCCTGTCTCCAAATTAGTAACAGGCCACAGGGTCCCTAAAGGACCCCACCAAAACATGGGACCCTGAGCCCTGGATTTTTATTGTGGGGACCTGCCCTGCCCTGGGCAGGATGGAGCTGGCTGCTACAACCGGCCTTTCCTGGCTCACCGCTGTGATAATATGAAGCATCTTGGTTCCTGCTGGGCTCTGCTTACATTTGTACCTCTTAGATTGTGAGCTCTCTGGACCTTTTCTGCCTATGTGTTTGTCCTGGGCCTGCCGTCACTGGGCCCCATTATGGATGCAGCCCGTGCCTGTCATCCAGTGAATAACGACACTGAGAGCTCTGTAGGACCTTTCATCTGAAAGAGTTAAGAGATCGTGCTGCCCCCAACACTGAAATGCAGCCACCTCTGGGGTGGAAGGCAAGCAGCTGTTTAACAAGGCCAGTGACATGGAGCCTCCGTTTGAAACCGCAGAGCAGGCCCAGTCTATGCTTAAAATCCTGTTTGTGTTACTCCCTCTGTCTTCACTTCTCCACCTGCTTCACCCATCCGGTGCATCTTGCTGTTAGTTGTCAGCCCTTTGGGGCAGGGATGACCCCTGTTCTGCATCCGTACAGCACCCAGCACAATGGGCTGATCATTCCCAACTGCAGGCCTGTCAGCTCAGAGTGGCTGATCTGCCCAGCAGTAATATTGCATTTCCTGGATACGCAAGTCCAAATTTTCAGCTGAAGCCAGCACCCGTGAAAACCAAGCCAATAGTACGCAAGTTGGGCGGCCGGAAATGGAGACACCTTGAGTTAGTGCCGGGCTCTGAAAGCCCTGGTCACAGGGCCCGGAAGTGGCTACAGTGTAAAAGCCAAATCTGCATTCCACGCTACTGGTGCTTGCAGTGCGTTTGGAGAGTGTGAGCATGAATCTGTGCGGCCCAAATCCACTCCCAATGGCCAGTCTGATTTGCTTGAGCGCTTTTGGGCGGCAGTGAGCCTGAAATAACCCTTTTGTTTTCTCCCCTAGCTGCTGGCCTCTACTATCTGGCAGAGCTCATAGAGGAATACACCGTAGCAACTAGCAGAATGATCAAATACATGATCTGGGTAAGTCTGGCTGTTTGTGCTCTCGGCAGTCCCGTGGGGGCAGGGAGATGGAGCCAAGTGTGCGTGCAGGATCACTTAGGAAATGAACCAGCCCATGAAGGATTCCCAGCCCAAGTCACCTCTCAGTCAGCCTGCAAAGGCCTCGCCGTAAAATCAGTGCAGAATGTTACCACTCTAGGGATCAACACGCCAGGTAAAACCCCAGCCCCAAATAACCTGGCGAAGGGCAAGCCTGATGGTTCTCGAGAGCACTGGGCCATGGAAGGAAGAACTGTTCCCACTGAGTGCCTAGAGTGGGGGAGCAAAGAGGAGCGGGAATGTATCAATACGAGGGGCTCTGGACGGTCAGAGAGATCTGCCGGCCAGAATACCCTGGCCTGAAGAAAAAGCCAGATGGGCAGTGCAGCCAACCTCCCCTCCCATCCTCCCTTCTCCTGGGGCTGCCGAGGAGAGTGGGAGGGAGGGGTCGTGTTCTCTGCTTTCCAGGCTGCCATGGGAGGGAACAGAAACGTGGGGGCTCTCTGCCAAGTCCATCCCCATGGCATTAAGGCTAGTCATGGGGACAAAATAAATAGCCATGGCCGTTGACAGCTCCCTGAGCAGACTGCGTCCAGCCCCACTTCTCTTGAAGGGTTGGGGGGCATTAACCCTTCCAACCCCCCCCCCCAAACCCCCAGAAGACAGATGGGGAAACTGAGCCATGGAGGCCAAGAGATTCCTCCAGCTGTCTCAGGGATCCGGGATGAGAGCGTGGTAGTTCCTGGCTCCCAGTCCCCGGGTCATGTCACTGGGTTGGGTGGCAGGTAGGAGGTGGGTTGCCAGGGGTCTGCGTGGTTTAGGTGGGTAAGGGGTCCGGCTACCGAGCCCCTTTCAGACATCTCAGCAAAGGCTGAAGGAACTGGATAGGTCTAGTTTGGAAAAGAGGAGATTTTGATAGGAGTCGGCAAATACTTGAAAGGCTGCCATAAAAAAATGGAGAACAGTGGTTCTGTCTTGCCACAGAGGGCAGGACGAGAGCAGGGCTTCAGAGTGCAGCATGGCAGATTTCGAAATCCCGGCAACGGAACACGCTGCCTGGGGAAGCCGTGTCTGGAGACTTTCAAAAAAGAGCCGTCTGGCTTGGATGGCTTCCGAACAACGGGCAGGGGGTTACCCTTGAAGTGCCTGCTCCCCCTGTGAAAAATCAGACCTGTTCTTAACCAGCCCTTTCCAAGAGCTTCTCAAAGCTCTGTGCAGGCGGTGTCATTAGCCCCTCTTCATAGATGGGGAAACTGAGTCCCAGAGAGGCCAGAGGACTTGCCCAAGGTCACACGTAGACTAGCGGCAGAGTCTGGAATACAACACATCTCCAAGGTCCCAGTCCAGGGCTCTGTCCGTTAGACCGTGCTGCCTAACAGATGCATCATGTAGAGCTTCTGATTCCTGCGCTGGGGAAGGTACTTCTGTGGTGCCGTGCCCCGAAACTCCCTCTGCTTGACTGATCGGCCGGGGCAGGACTGAAAGTGACTCAGTCCGTGCATCCTGACCTTAGGAGGAAGAGTGGTGCAGGGGGTGATTTAGAGAGTAACTCCACTGGGCCCGATTCAGGGGCTCACTGAGGGGTGTTCATATCAGCACGTTCCCTCCGCAGTGTGACATCACCGATACTCACAGCACCGTACATTGACTGTAGCTGAGGTCTTGTCCCACAGGACGTGGCCTGGAGACACATCTGTAGTTCCATAGCATTTAAGGCCAGACAGGAACATTGTCTCTGGCCTGATCTGTACATCACAGGCCATTAATGTCACCCAGGTGTCCGCTGGCATCTAGGGGATTTTGCGGAGCACTCACCAGTCACGCGGTTCTGCCTCTGGGCCTGCTTTGAAAGGGCTGGAGTAACTGTGGGCTGGGATGTTTCTGTTTCAGTTCTCTACAGCTGTGCTCGTAGGCCTGTACCTCTTTGAACGCTTTCCTGGCTTCATGGTGGGCGTGGGCCTCTTCACCAACCTGGTCTATTTCGGCCTGCTGCAGACGTTCCCTTTCATCACGCTGACATCGCCAAACTTTATACTGTCCTGCGGTGAGTGTGGCTGCCTTTGGGAGCGGAGGGATTGCACGGCAGCAGGGCTTTGCTGGGGAGGGAACAGACATTTGAGAGGGAGGTGGGAGACCACCTCGAGAGCCTCTGCCCCCTCCACCACAGGTTCAGCCAGCTAGTCCCAGACAGTTCATCTGTTGGAACATCAAGTGCTCTGCTAATCGGGTACGTTTCACTTCCTTAAGCACCTTGCGTCTGGGGATTATAAAGCA
Organism: Pelusios castaneus; assembly: GCA_007922175.1. Lineage (NCBI taxonomy): Eukaryota > Metazoa > Chordata > Testudines > Pelomedusidae > Pelusios > Pelusios castaneus. The sequence continues at coordinate 647,447 of ML685850.1, read as the reverse complement.
CATGGGTAGCCAGTGGAACAGACCATGGATCTGCCGGCTTCTAATCCTGTCTCTCATCCTCAAGTTTGTGCTTCCTTCCTTGAGTAACTGGCCCAGAGCTACACAGAAGTGAGAGGTGGAACGAGAACTCAGGGTCTGCTCTACCCACCAGACCATGCCGTTGGCCTGTAACCACTGCACCTATAGGAGATGCTGGTCTGTGTGCGCTGTTCCTCTTGCTCATCAGGTGCTCTCTGGGAGGTACATTTGGTAATAGGCACGTAGATTAGTACAAGCAGAGTGGGGAAAAGTTTTGGAAGAGAACGTGTACTAGGACAGTGCGTACGTTCTTATAGCAGTGCCATGAAATACTGTATTAACCTGATTGCACCTGAATTTTTGCTATATGTAAAATACACTCCCGCTGGTTGCTGGGGCAGACGGTAAAAAGGAAGGGACCGAGATTTAGGATTTTATGTGGCAATTTAAAAGAAATCGTTTTAGAGACTCTCACTTAAAAGAAATGGCTCACTGAATTTTAATCAGTGGGGTTGTGTGTGTTTGGATTTAAACATCCCCCAAACTTTACAGCCTCCTGGGTTCTCTTCCCATGTTTACTGCAGACTTCCTGGGTTACCGTAGGCAAGTCCTTTGCCATCTGTTCCTCAGGCTCTCCACCTGTTCTGCGCGATAACATTTCTTTACTTCCTGGAAGGCTGTAAGGCTCTTTGAGATGCTCAGGTGGAAGATGCCGTTGATGGGCCATGTTGAAGGATTAATTATTAACCGTCTTGCTAACGACCGAGGAAGCAAATCTGCTCGGTTAGTTTCCTGCCCCATCTGAGTGAAACACAAGGAAAGGGAAGGAATCAGCCTCCCTGAGGAAGGTTAAAATGGTGTCAGCTGTTGTTAGTAACGTGGGTAAAGTATGCGAATGAGGTTTTTAACTTCACCATGTTCTGGAACTGCAAAGAGATTCTCACGGTTAGTATTCGTGATGTGTTACCGTATTTACTGAGCAATGTTGGCGTATAGAGCCAGGCGTTGTAGCACACCTCGGGAAGGGGTCCCCGCCCCCAGGGGCTTACAGCAAACTGTAAGAGACAATAGATGGATGAGACCACCCAGAAACTACGGGGCAGTACGGGGCAGTGGTCGTAGCTCCTAGTTTACTGCCAGACACGAAGCTGTACAGGTACGAAGGTGCAGCGATGGTGTTTCCACCTTGTGCAGAAACAAGTTCCTCTAGGTAAGTTACTGAACTAGACTGGCCTTCGGTGTGTCAGCAGCTCTATTTAAATGACTCGTAACAGGACCTCTCTGAATTCCCGTGTGTGTTCAAGGATGCTCTGTGTGTCTGATTAAAATCCCACCTTCAGTTCTAAATGATTTATAGTGACAGTCAATACATCTAACGTGACAAAGGTCCACCTGCTCCCTGCCAAGAAAAGTAGCTTTTACTGGCACGTCACCCGGAGCTTGGCATTCCAGGTGTCCTACAAGCCAGACCAGCTTGTGGCTTGATCCTCTCAGATCTCCGGGTCCGTGCAGAGCAGGGGTGGGTGTGTCGATGGGAGCTGTGCGAAGGAGGGCTCAGCACTGCAGGAAGAGGTGTTGGTACGCCAGAAGGCGAAGTCGGTACTCTGGCAGTCCTGGAGCAGTGCAGGCGTGGCGTTGCTCTTGGGAACGCTCTTCTTTGAAGGAGCCGTGAAACCAAGTTTTGACCCTTCTGGCTCTTCTAAAGCCGGTGACCCATCTTGCAAACCCGCTTTCCTGGCCACGCTGCAACCTGCCCCACTTCAACGTGAGGGTCTTCGCTTCATGTGGGGTAGAGCCTTCGAAACGCTTTCCTTCTCAAATTCCCTGGCAGAGAAATGTGCCCGTAGTCACGCAGAAGAAGTGGCAAACAACCTAGCTCCCGCCTCTGCTCAGGCCACTCGAACGGCATCCCCTTTGCCATCAGAGTATTGGTGCTGTGACGAGAGAGGTAATTCTGGCAGGAGCAGGGCATGGACTGCACTACGTAGTGGATCCATTGCTGGGGCAGAATAATGGCATGATTGTGTCTCTGGCTGGTTTTATGCTATGGTTCCCAAGGCCCTCTGGCTGGGGAAGGTGCCTTACTTCAGTGAGACTGTGATGGGTATTAATTGAAATCTGATCGTTCACTTTCTCCTTTCCTTGGGCAGTGCTGGTTATATTGAATCACTACTTGGCGTTCCAGTACTTTGCTGAGGAGTATTACCCGTTCTCAGAGGTAAGCGGCCACTGGGGAGAAGGATCTCTTTAAACTTTTACTTATTTTTGAGCTGTGTGCAGTGCTGGGAGGAGAGGAGGTGGGAGTTCAGAGGCAACCTGCTAAGGGAAAATAGCTGCTCCCATTTGGGGGCTTCCCCTCTTTTTTTGGCCCCTTTGAAAGATGCTCTGACAGTGTATTGTCTCACGCCTTCTCAAAGTATTTTTTTCTGCTTGTTTTTTCCTCGGAGTATCAGGAATGTCTAGTCTTCACTTTCTGGTTTTTGGGGTGTTTTTCTGTGGCTTAAAGAGTCAGAATACAAATTCCTTCCTCTGGTGTTATCTGGTTTCACTACCTCGGTATCTCTAGCATCAAACCTCCCAGTTCACCCGGCATCCTAGACCAGGGGAGTCAAACACATTTGCTGTGGTGGGCCAGATTTGACTTAATGTACTTCAATGGGCTGTACATCCATAAATGAAAATACTAGGGCACTCGCAGCATCGCGCAGAGCTGTGTATGTGAAACTCTGCTCCACAATACCACACACACACACTCTCTCTCTCCCTAAGGGAGAGAGCGTGGTCTCACGGAGCACAGCTTTGCATACCCAGCGCTCCACCACATCACAAGACCCGACACTGCGGCATCCCAGAGCGCAGCGTACGTGAGACCGCTCTCTCTCTCTGTGTCACGAGAGAGTGTTCTCCTGCGAAGCAGTCAAGGAAGATGGAAGAGGTTTGCGGGCCTAGAATATTCTCGGGTGGACAAGCCCTGAATTTAACAGAATGGTTTTGACGCAGCGTAATGAAGATATCTACATGCTAGTTATGGCCAGAGGGGCTATTGTGGTTTTCACAAAATAAACCCTGCTTATTCTGTAGTTTGCCACGACAAATACATGAAGCTGGTCTGTAGCTGTCGCTACTTCAGCAGATCTCAGAAGCTAAGTTTGATCAGGCCAGGTCAGTAGTTGGCTGGGAGTCTTCCAAGGAATGCAAATGGCTTCGGGAAGATGATGTCAGTGATCCACGCGGTGCTGTTCTCTTCCCCAGTAAGAGTAAAGGTGTTAACTGTAATATCCTGGCCACATTTCAGTTCAAATGATCATGTTCTGCCCTGCTTAAAATGCTTCAGCGTTCCACCTGGAGATGGCATTTTTCACTTCCACTCTTCAACTGCAGCAGAGCTTTGTTCTGCATGGTTGAATGATTGCCTTGTTTCACCTCTGAACTCGTTGCATTTCAGCAGTGACCCTGTATATTCTTTGCTTCCTTCCCAGGGATACTATGAAGCTAAATTTGTCTCTGTATGATCCTAGGATGAGGGTTGTGGGGCTGGAGAGAAAAGATGGGGGAGCTGGTGTCTTTTATTGGACCAACTTCTCTTGGTGAGAGAGAAGCTTGCAAGCTACCCAGAGCTCTTCTTCAGGGCTGGGAAATGTCCTCCGAGTGTGACAGCTAAATACAAGGTGGAACCGATTGTTTACCTTAACTAGTTCACACACATTTCAAGACAACCATTCAGGTTGTGGTACTAGTGAGTTATACGATGGCTTGGCAGAAATTGATTTGTATTTTTGGTATCATTTCATTGGATAATATATTTATTTTTAAGCAACTGAAAAGATTCTGTTGAAATTTTCACAGGTGCACTAAATTATGGATTTTAAGGATTATTTTTTCAATTTGCGTTGATTTATAATGTCACACTTGTAGGACATAGGAGGTCAGACAATTTATAAACCACTGCATCGCAAATTGTCGACATCACATCCAAATACACAAAGTGAATAGCCTTAAATCAACAAATCATACTTTGGTTTTTACTAGTCATTTGCTAGCCCACTTGTAACAGATCTAATTCACTGGATTTTCACTCCAAGAAGTTCTCTCAGGCAACATTTTTCTTACTTTGCTTGTCTGTAGATTTTGATGATTATTGATGGAAACACTGGCTTGTGTGTGTATGGTGAAATGGGCGTTTGCTGAGAGAAATGGAATCCCCCCAGGCCTAGTTAGAGTCAGTTTTGTTGTATTGTACTTTCCCGGGGAGTTCCCCACATCCCTTGCACGACTCTGACCGTTGTCATCAGTGGTGCTCCATGAGTGTGAGGGTAGAATTTGGAACAAGTTTACTGAGGATGCATGAGCCAAGATACAGTCCAACTTCCTGTCCCCATGCGGTGCGGGCTTGACAGCGCTAAGAAGAGTCAAACGCAGAACAGCTGCGTTGTCTGAAGTTGAGCATTCACACTCATAAGAATGGCCATGCTGGATCAGACCAATGGTCCATCCAGCCCAGGATCTTGTGTTCTGGCAGTGCGCAATGCCGGATGATTCAGAGGGGATGAACAGAACAGGGCAGTCATGGACTGATCCATTCCCTGTTGTTCACTCTGGCTATCAGAGACTAAGGACCCTCAGAGCATAGCATTGCATCCCTGCTAATCACCGTTCAGGGACCTAGCATCCATGAATTTACCTAGCTTTTTTTTGGACCCAGTTGTAGTTGGATTTCACAAAATCCCTTGGCAATGAATTCCACAGATTGACAGTGGGCATTTATTAATTTTGTTTGAGAGCTGTTACCTTCTAGTCTGGTCTCACTTAAGCTTCTCTGTATCTGCGTCCTGCCCGCACGGCTCCCATCGCATGGCAGGTTGTCAGGTCGCAGAGAAGCAGGGACAGGTTCCTGTCAGAGCCCATGGGATGCAGCCTGTTTGCGCTCAGAGCGTTTGTTCCCCCTTCCGTCCTACCTCTAAACTATTTGAAAGGCTGATTTTGCCATTCCTGGAGTTCCCGCCCATGACGCTGATAGCTGGAGGGCATCTGCCCACGTCCAAATGTGAGTCTGCAATCGTAGCTCTTAGATCACGGACATTTCTGGACTGGTAGCTGCAGTGGGTCCACTGTGATTTGATCATAGTCACTCACTGCCTCTCATGTTTCACCCGCAGGTTCTTGCCTACTTCACGTTCTGCCTGTGGTTAATTCCCTTCGCGTTTTTTGTGTCCTTATCGGCCGGAGAGAATGTCCTACCTTCCACGGTGCAGCCTGGCGGTGAGTGCTCCTGAGGTTAAACGCTCCCCTTGGCCCCGGAGGGTGTGGATTGTGGCGATCACAAGTCCCAGCATGCTCTGCTCTCCTTGATCTGAAGGGCTGGAAGGCATTTAAAACTAGACTGGATAAATACTTAGAAAACCTGTGGTGAGGAGCTCTTCTGTGGCACAAGCTGTATCTCTGGGGCCTTGGGTCTTTGCAAACTATGTCCCCCTGTCAGATATGAGGAAGGATGGCCCAATGATCAGTGCACTTGGGAGACCTGGATTCAGTTCTGTGCTTTGTCACGAACTTCCTGTCTGCCCTTGTCAAGTCACTTATCTTCTCTTGTGCCTGGGTTTGCCGTCTGTAAAATGGGGATAATATTTCCGTCTCGGAGGGCTGTTGTGAGGATAAGTGCATTAAAGACTGAAGCACTTTGCGCTCTGCCAGGTATTGTATTCCATCTTATGAAAAGTAGCTGCATTAGATACCTCTGGGCGTCTAAAAAGTAGCAGCTGCTGCTTCCAGTTGGGCAAAACTTGGCCGTCCGAGAAAAGCTGTTGACAGCTTTAAAGGAGATGTTTCATTTCCCAGGATTGTTAGCTCTATGAAGAATCATTCAGTGCAATATTTGGTGCGCTTGATCTTATTGGCACGTGGCTCTCTGTCTCCACAGATGACGTGGTTTCGAATTACTTCACTAAGGGGAAAAGGGGTAAGCGTTCTGGCATCCTCATCATCTTCTCCTTCATCAAGGAGGCCATCCTACCCAGTCGACAAAAGATGTACTGACCCCCAGCGGACGGCATTCACTGTGACGAATCAGAGGGGAAGCCCCACGCTGGATGTGAAAATCAGAACTGTCCCTGGGTCTCAGCCAACCCCCTCCTCCACTTCTCTTCAAGGGATTGTGTTAGGAATGTATAATCTGTGCAATGGCCAGAGGCAGCTGCCGTGTCCAATGGGTGTGCTCAGCGCTTCTCTTGATGCAAATGCAGGAGTTTGCCTTTTTATACCACTCCACTGATCCCCTGGGACTTGCTGACAAGGAGGAGGTTCTGTTTAAATTGAGTTTGGGGACGGCAGCCTCCACGAACCCTGGATTTTCTTCACTGACATCTGTTCTTATTTAAAGCCAAAAACCTTTGTATGATGTAGTTTGTCCGAGGGCAGATGCTCCTTGGTCCAGCGGGAGGAACACACACGGCATCTAACTAAGCTTTACACACAGCCATGATATAGAAAATAACCGAACTCTTGAATTCCAAAAATTTCTGCCTAGAAATCTGCCAGTGATGGGAGAGAGCTGGTGACGCAACTCGCTCACTCTTTACAAAATGCATATCCATGATCCAGACCCCGAGGCCGAGATCACGCTGTGTCTGGGAACGCGGTGAGCACTTCCATGTTCAGCTGTGGCTCTTAAAGGTGACTTGCCAAGGATAAAAACTGGCCATGTGCGCCTCTTGCTGCTTTATGAGGTTGTTTAAAGACGGCCTAAAGGGGTTTTTTATGTATTTTTTTTCCTGTGTCTTTTAACCTTAAACATTTCAACTTTTGTCTCTCCTGGATTGCCAGAAGTCTTGTTGGAGGGCTCAGAAGTGGTTTGTAGGCGCTCTCAACCTTTAATTTAAGGATGAGCTCTTCTCTCTGTGTTAGCCATTTGAGTGAAATCGGAGTTGACAAAAACAGAAAGCCCAGTGTTCGGAACTGCGAGTAAAAATCGCTCCCCTTCTCTGTCAAGTTTCACTTGCACTGCATTTCCAATGCCATATAATTTGCCAGTCAGCCACAGTCTTCAGGGGGAGGGATGCAAACCCTGAATGTTCAGTGAAAACAAGGGGAAAAGCTGGTAGGTGTTTTTTATATATAATAAAGAAGTAAAACCAGAGCCCAACCTCATTCCCCGCCCTTTGCTGGTCACCTTTAACCTTTGTGCTGGGAACAGAGATGTTTTCATCAGCACCCAGCTTGGAACTGGGCATCAGGCGGTGTCTGCTTATCGTTTTGAAAGGGTTTATGACGAGCCTGTGAGGCGTGTATCTTTTTTGTTGTGGGTCAGCTCTGGGCAAGAGCCAGTGAGAGCTCTTTAGATCTACCCTGTGAATAGAGAAGAGACTGGAAACTGCAGGCTTTGACTGGGGGAGCCTGTGACAATATCTGTCATTCTCATGCTTAATTTAATGGCAGTGTGATTTCTGTTCAAGTACCAATTCTGTTTTAATAAAGGTTATAGATGCAGTTTGCCTTACGATCAAAGAAGCTGGAATTGGCTGTCTCCCCCTTGGCCTGTGACCCAAACCGTCATTCACTGGTTAAAGTTTTTGAGGTCCCGTTGCAGTCCATGCTCCTGTTTTGAAGAGGGCGACACATGATGTCTGGATTCCTTGTGTAGTCTCAGCTCCGCTTTAGACAGTATTTTGCTAGCCCTGCACCAAAGAGGTAAAAAAGTAAGGCCCAGACTCTAACATTTTAAAAAGCAAGTTGAAGACCGGGAGAGGATGCAGGAAAGAACCACGTGTGACTTGGGGGCTGGAGAAAATGCCCTGCAATAAGAGATTTAAGGCTCACATTGTCTGCGCAGTTTATCAAAGAGATTGAGAAGACGTGAGAGTTATTATTTATTACTGGGGCCTTAGCCGCAGATCAGGGTCCCATCGTGTTTCAGTATCTTCATGGGGAGAGAATGCTGGGTGCTAACGGGCGCTTTGATCCAGCCAAGAAAGATGGAACAAGAACTGACAGCTGGAAGGTAGTCTGACCCATTCCAACTGGAAACAATGCACAGATGGGGGAAGGGCAAGCGATTCACCTTTGGTGTAAACTCTCAAAGGAAGTGGTGGGTTCTCCCTCTCTTGCTGTCTCAAGCCAGCCTGACTGCCTTTCTGAAAGATTCTTTTGCCGGACACAACTTATTAGACTGTGTAGCGGTGAGTGCATTTAATTCTGTGGCCTCTGTTAAACAGGAGGTCAGACTAGGTGATCTAATGGTTCCTTCTGGCCTGGATCCAAGTTGGTGAACTCCCATGTAGCGGTCCATGGACTCCACGTGAGCAGTCTGCCCATATGGATTCACCTGCAAACCTGGCCCTGAACAGCTGAGATGCAGGAGGTAAGGCGGCAGAGAGAGGAGTGTTGGCAGAGGCTCTTAGGGTGCGTCTACACTTGTGAATTAAGTCGACTTAAGCCTAAATTGACTTAATTTACTCTGCGTCTACACTACAATTTCCTAAAGTCGATTTAAGCTGCTGCTTAAGTCGACTTAAGGAAAGTTTAAGGCGACTTTATTAAACCTACTTTAAAGTTGACTTTATTAAGTCGACTTAGCCAGTGTAGACGCAGATTAGCCTTAAGTCGACTTTAAGTCGACTTAAAGGGCCCTAGGGCTCCCACACTGACCTCCCTGCCAGGGTGCCTGGCACAGCCAGAGCCTGGCGTTCCCATCCAAGGGTAGGACACAGCCCTGCCTACCCTGCTCCTGTACCCTGCCACTGTCCATGTCCTGCTCAACCCTCATTGTACCAGGGTACAATGGGGCAAATGCTGAGCCCTCTGGCACTTTGAAAGGGGTGCCCCCCTGCCACCGTGGACCACTCCCAGGTCAACCTAGCCCCTAGAAGTCGACTTAGGCGTCCAGTGTGGATGCACTAAGTCGATTTGGCAAGGTCCACTTTAAGTCGATTTAATTTTATAGTGTAGACATTCTAAGTCGACTTTAAGTCGATGTAGCAAAGTCGAATTATTTTGACAAGTGTAGACATAGCCTTAAAGATGGCTGATCAGTGCCACTCTTGGACATGTATCGATGTCGAAACAGATACTGTTCCTTCAGTGCAAGCCCTTATAGACTCAAAGGTCAGAAGGGACCAGTACGATCATCTAGTCTGACCTGCAAAATGCAGGCCTCAAGACCTCACTCACCCACTCCAGCAATAGGCCACCAACCTATGTCTGAGTTATTTACCTCCTTAAATCATGACTTAAGGACTTTAAGATACGGAGAATTCACCGGTAGGTGACCCATGCCCTGTGCTACAGAGGAAGGCGAAAACACCCCAGAGCCCAGGCCAATCAGCCCTGGGGGAAAATTCCTTCCCGACCCCAAATATGGTGATCAGTTAAACCCTGAGCACGTGGGCAAGTCTCAACAGGCAGTTACCCAAGAAACAATTCTCTGTAATAACTCAGAACCCACCCCACATACTCTCCCCTCTTAGGCCACTTGTAAATCCACCACACGTAGCCAAATATCAGTCAATTTCCAAAATAGGCTAATCATACCATCCCCTCCATAAATTTATCAAGCTGTTTTGAAAGCAGTTATGGGTTTTGCCCCCACAGCTCCCCTTGGAAGGCTATTCCAGAACTTTACTCCTCTAATGGTTAGAAACCTGCATCTAATTTCAAGCCTAAATGTCTTGATGGACAGTTTATAACCATTTGTTCTGGTGTCCACATTGGTGCTGTACTCAAATAATTCCTCTCCCTCCCTGATGTTAATCCCTCTGATGTATTTACAGAGAGCAATCATATCTCCCCTCAGCCTTCGTTTGGTTAGGCTAAACAAGCCAAGCTTCTTGAGTCTCCACTCATAGGGCAGGTTTTCCACTCCACAGACCATCCTTGTAGCCCTTCTCTGCACCTGTTCCAATTTGAATTCATCCTTTTTAACCATGGGGGACCAGAACTGCACGCAATATTCCAGATGGGGTCTCACCAGTGCCTTGTACAGCGGCACTAACACCTCCCTGTCTCTATTGGAAATCCCTCTCCTGATACATCCTAGAACCGCATTAGCTTTATTCATGGCCACATCACATTGGCAGCTCATAGTCATTCTATGGTCAACCAGTACTCCCAGATCCTTCTCCTCCTCAGTCCGTTCCAACTGATGCATCCCCAACTTATAGGAAAAATGCTTGTTGTTTGTTCCTAAATGCATGACCTTGCAGCTCCCATTATTAAATTTCATCCTGTTCCTGATACTCCAGTTTACAAGGTCATCCAGATCTTTCTGTATGGTATCCCGATCCTTCTCTGTATCAGCAATACCTCCCAACTTGGTGTCATCCACAAACTTTATTAGCACATTCCTGCTTTTTGTGCCAAGGTCAGTAACAAAAAGGTTGAACAAGATTGGTCCCAAGACAGATCCCTGAGGGACTCCACTGGTAACCTCCCTCCAGCTTGACAGTTCACCCTTCAGTATAACCCGCTGTAGTCTCCCTTTTAACCAGTTCCTTATCCGCCTTACTATATTCCTATTAATCCCCATCTTCTGTAACTTAACTAATAACTCCCTATGTGGAACTGTATCAAACACCTTGCTGAAATGTAAGTAAATTAGGTCCACTGCATTCCCTTTATCTAAAAAATCTGTTATTCTTTCAAAAAAGGAGATCAAGTTGGTCTAGCAAGATCTCCCTTTTGTAAAGCCATGTTGTATTTTATCACAGTTACCGTTATCATCTACAGCCTTAAGTACTTTCTCCTTCAAAATTTTCTCCAAGACTTTGCATACTACCGAGGTCAAACTGACAGACCTGTAGTTACCCGGATCATTTTTATTCCCTTTCTTGAAAATAGGAACTACATTAGCGATTCTCCAGTCATACAGTACAACCCCCGAGTTTACAGATTCATTAAAAATCCTCGTTAAAGGGCTGGCAATTTCATGAGCCAGTTCATTTAGTATCCTCAGATGGAGATTGTCCGGACCCCCCGATTTAGTCACACCCAGCAGCTCAAGTTTGGCTTCTACCTCAGGTATGGTAATTTCCACATTCATGATCTCGTTCTCATTAGCTTCCCTACCTCTACCCCCCAGCTCAACTTCACTCTCATTGAAAACAGATGCAAAGTACTTATTTAGACATGAGCCATGCCTAGATTATCCTTGACCTCCACCCCATCCTCAGTTTTTAGCGGCCCCACTTCTTTCTTTCTTTGTTTTTTTCCTATTTATATGGCTAAAGAACCTTTTACTATTGGTTTTAATTCCCTTCGCAAGGTCCAGCTCAGCCTGACTTTTTGCCTTTCTCACTCTTTCTCTACATGTTCTGACCTCCAAAAGGTAGCTTTCCTTGCTGATCCCTCCCCTTTTCCACTCCTTGTAGGCTCTGTGCTTCTTCCTAATCGCCTTTGTGAGATGCTTACACATCCAGCTTGGTCCACAGCTCTTGCCTATGAATTTTTTCCCCTTCCTCGGAATGTAGGCTCTACAGCTCTACCACTCTAAAGGTGCTGGTTTACTTCCGGGGATCAGCTGATAAGCGCCTTCATTCTGCATCCCCACTAGGACGTTGCATTGATGCAGTCGTATCTGTCTCTTCACCGATATGTATGAAATGGGCACGAATTAGCTTTGCCATCCAAATGCAGAGCTTGGAACACGGGGTGAAAACGAAGCTGAAGAGCTAAGAGGAAGCACCTGTCTACGGCCGGGGGTGAAGAACTGGGTTCCGGTTGGACTCTGGGGGCCTGAGCACGGTACTTGCTCTTCCTCAGTGTACAGAACCGTAGGACTGGAAGGGGCCTCGCGAGCTCTTCTAGCCCAGGCCCCTGCATTATGGCAGGACTAAGTTCACCCATCCCAGGTTTGCTGAATGTATTTTTCAGATTTATTCAGTAACCTTCCCATTTTAATTTGGATGATGCTGTTGTAGGGGATCTGGGTTCAGCTTGCAGTGACGTACGTGGTGGGGGAAAGATGAGGTGCTCGACATTTTTTGACAAGCCAAGAAATTGCCGGCATGTTTGCCCAAAGGACCGTCTACCCCATGAAAACTGAGGACCCGGTTATTTTATCATAGTTACCAAGACAGGTCTGAGCGGAGTCTTTTAGAGTCTCCCTCTGGCCTCCTCCCCACTGTGGAGGAGGGGCCGATGTAACCTGACATTTTGTGGGAGATGCAGGCATCCAACTGTGCAAACCTCTGTCTCCTTAATACCTGCCACTGTATTCAAAAAAGAGAGTTAGGCATCCTACACCCAGCTGCATGGCTTTGCAAATATGCTCAGCTGTGAGCTTAACAGTACTGAGATGTGAGCGGTAGGGTTCAGAGTTAACACCTGATGGTGACACAGCGGCAGCTTCCTGCTCTGCTTCTAACTGGGGGCTGCCCCTGGCAGACAGTGGCGCATCAGGTCACACCTGACAAGCAGAAGGGCTAGAGATTGGGGTTCTGTGAGTGCGCACAGGCCGGGAAGTCAGAGCCCGGGTCTGTGTGGTCTATCTTTATTCCGATGGGCACGCTAGGGATGGCAGCATAGGTTTTCAGCCCGGTCCAGCCTGATCTTTCACCCACAGCTGTGAACTACATCTTTTTAAGGCAGTTTTGAACCCCAACTCCCACGGCTGGAGGGAGGGAAAGTTGGGTCAGGGGGCCTCTGTCTCTGCCAGCCTGGTGCCAAGAAGGAGAATGAGCATGTGGGTCTTGGACTCTGTGGAGCAGGAACCCGTGACAGCTGTGACGGGTGCCTCTCTGGCCTGTCTTCCCTAAAAGGTGCTGGGCTGGTGGAAGAAACCTTCCCTGTCTGGAGATACCAGCCCCATAACACCAAAACACACTGAATTCCCTTGTACTGGTGAGCAAGGCCCTAAGGCATTACCACACAAGAGCAGCAGTTTAATGCACCTTCCAGTTTAAACAGCAAGATTTCGTCTGCCAGTCCAAATAGCTGGAGTTTATGGGTGTGGTGGCGCTCAGCCCCTCGCAGGATGAAGCCCTGGTTTTGCAGATGGAAAGTCTAGCTGCCGCTGTTGTATGCAGAGAAGTGAGCCTTCAGCATAGCTCTGAATGCTGGGTCCAGCGTTTCTCGCAAGCTCAGAGCCATTTCGTCCGTCCACCTGTGCTCCAGGCTCGGGAGGCGCTTCCTTTTAACATCGAAGATGTGCGTGGGTTTAAATTCCTGCGGCATCTTTACCCTGATGGGCCGAGTGTGAGGGTAAATGCTCCTCTCTATGGCTTGGTAGGGCAGGTTGGGGAGCGGGGAGAGTCTGCCATTGTAAGCCATTTCGATCACTGGTTTGCCTTGCGAGTCCTTGGAGAGGAACAAGAAGGAGCTGAAGTCATGATCGCCGCAGGCCTCAGGGTCGGTGCCCAGGCGAACTGTTGTAGGTCGGAATATGTCTGTCACCCGAGGGGAGGCCGGATTGATGCTGGCGTTCCACGCCGGCTGTGATTTCTCAGGCCGGGGCTGAGCAGTGGTGGCGTGAACCTCAGCTCTCCACTTGGCAGGGACGCTGAGCTTTTTCTCTCCAGAAGGTATTTTGGTGACTTCCTTCTTGGGGACAGCATCCAGGTTCACTCTGTCTGCTGGAAAATGCACCTTTCTGTTAGGAGACTGAGGCAATTGCTGCTGCTGCTTCATTCGAAGCCAGTTAGAAAATGCCACTTTGTTCATGAATTCCTGCTCCCTCTGTAAGAAAAGATACCAAACCCGCTGAATCCCTTGTAAGTTAGATCTAGCGTTCATCACCCAGGAAGGCAATGGTCTGTTAGAACACGGTAAGGAGCCGGGCAGCATGGCAGATTTCTAAATGTGATTGGGCAGGGGGAGGTCTTGTCCTCTTCCTTAGCTGGGCATTGATTCGGTGGCCTGAATGCGTGTGCTCACTAACGCACCCGTGCTATCTTCCACAGGAGCAGGGATTCTGGCCAAATTCCAGCTTCCATGAATAGTCTGCCTGCCTAAAAATCCCTTGCTGGTTTCCTTGGGGTGTAATGGTCACTTCCTGCCCTGAACTGCTGGGTTGGGTCAGCACGGGCCATGAAACGGCAGCTGCCTGCCAGCCTGGGGCGCTTCGTTTCGGGGCGAATCAAGTAGTGTGTCTAAGGAGTCAAGTTCAGCCCAGGTGACGCCAGGCAAGTATCTCGGCTGTATCTCGCATGAGGGCTTCCCTGTGTAAATGAGGCCATAACAATTCCTGCACTATAGGATTTTAGCATGAGGTGAGTCTATCTGACCGTCCCAGAAACATGGTGAGGTGCAGGCTGGGCCAGCAGCTCTGTGAGTCACTCCTTGTATTTACGTTTTCACACGTTTCTAATGCCTTGGCTCTAGGTCCAAAATGCCCTGAGAAAAGGTACCTTGTGTGACTGAAACTGAACTCCGGGGCCTGAGTCTTTCTCCTGTGTGGTGGAAATACGAGCGGAGATCTATTGCTATCTCTCCAACAGCTCCTTAAGGCATTAAAAAGGCAGTGACAATATAGCCATTAACCCCTTTTTTTATACAGACCAAGTGTATCACAGTCTTTAATGTATTTATCCTCCCAACTGCCATTACCACCCCCATTTTACAGCTGGTAAAATGTGCAATGCCTCCCAGCTTGGTTTCATCCACAAATTTTATAAGCAGCCTCCGCACTCCATTAGCCAAGTGATTAGTGAAAATACCAAACAGTACTGGACCCAGGGCTGACTCTTCAGGACCCTACGAAATGTGCCTTCCTACTTTGACAGTGAACCGTTGACAAATGCTCTTTGAGCCGCTCTTTCAACCAATTGTGCACCAACCTTACAGTGATTTCATCTAGACCCTGCTTCCCTGGTTTGCAAATGGAAGGATCATCCATCCATTAGGCCAGTAACTCCATCAAAGGAGGCAGGGTGGGCTTGGCATCATTTGTTTTTGACAAATCCCTGTTGGTTATTCTTTATAACTCTTGTTCTCTAGGTGCTGCTTAATTTGTTGAGCATCTTTCCAGGTGTCTAAGTTAGGCAGACTGGTCTACGGTTCCTCTGGGTCTCCTCTGTTCCATTCTGCGGCACGCAGATTGCGTCTCTCCCATCGACTTAGCCCTGCCGTGTAGCGTAGGCCTCCTTATTGAACAGTGACACTGTGGCCACAGTCGGGGTGGGTGCAGTACAGAGTAAAGGACCGTCCTGAGAAGCTGCAGAAAAGCAAGACAGAACTCTGCAGTCGTGGTGGAAAAGACCTGTTAGGTCACTGAGTCCATCAGCTTCTGGGAAGGCATGTCCCTGTGGCAGAGGATCTCTTGGATATTAAGCTGACTGTACAGATTTAGACAGTGTATTCCTATAACCCAAATAGCCCATAGCCAGTGAAGAGCAGCTGCAGCTTTGCTTATGCCTTGTAGCCCCTAAGCCATGATTCACTCCTAACACAATTAAGACCATGACTAATTTGCATCCTCGTATCTGATCTCTGATCTACATGCACATTGCTTTGGCAGTTTCTTCCATAGCCGGGGCAGTCAAAGTGCAATGCTGCACAGCAGAGTATGGAGAGCTGATGGGAATTTTTGGATGAGATGTTTTTCCAGCAGAAAATGCCCACTTGCTGAAACCAACCCTCTGTGGAAGCAGCTGTTGGCTATCCTGGGCTGGGTTTGGCTAGAGACACAGCTCCGTGTCCATGTGGATCATCATGCACCCGCATTACTGCTCACACCCTAGTGTGGCCGCTTGAGTGGAACTGAGGTATCCTGGGCTCATCCACTGGTGTCCCATCCCTCAGCTGGGGGTGGGACTCCCTGCTCACATTCACATGCTTGTGCTAGCTCTTACCAAGCCGAGTGGTGGCACAGCTCAGCTTAGTGGTAGCTTGAGTATCTGTAGACAGGCAGGGAAATCACGCAGGGCACACAGGCTCAGCTGCTATGGTGGGGAGGACCATAGAAACAGCTAGACAGTAGATCTGCACAGCACTCAAGCTCCTTCCAGGCCCGGGCGTATGGTTCAGGGTGGAGCAGGTGGTGCTCTTTGGAGTAGGTCATGAACAAGGACTATTGCAGAAGGGAGTGGATACAATGAAGAGCAGTGGGCTGAGATTAGGAAAGGGCAACCACACTGAGTAACCGCGAAAGGTCCCAGGCAAGGAGTCGAGTAGGTAGCAGAAGGGAAGACGGCCCCACTGCTCAGCACATATAGAAATGGAGCCGGTAAAACAGGGACCAGCCCGAACTGGATGTGGCCCCTACAAGTCTCTTTCAGCCCGGGCGTTGTATTGATACAACTCTCCCACTGCACTCATTTAACATTCACTGCACTCCTCCAGGTCGACACAGTCTCACTCTAGACGCTGGGTTACTGACATCAACTGAGATTGTCCTACAATGCCCCAGGCTGGCAGCTCCATCAGGGCAAGTGCTCCGGGTGAGGGTGCACCCTCCTGGCACAAGGAGCGTAGCGGAGACGTGCAAAGGTGATTCAATTACTGCGGTGGCTAATTTTGCCGTGTAGGCTTGCCCTCAGATCCAGGGGGCTGTGACACCGTGGTAGGAACCTCACGGTTGAGTGATTTAAAACCTGAACCACTGGAGGGGAGATCGCAGGGAACAATGCTGCCGAGGAGCTGAATAGTAATGGCACTAATAGTATTTGCCACCCTTTTTATGTTGCTAGTTGGCAACGAAGCCAGCAAAAACCCTTTTATTTTAACTAGACACTACAAATGGTGAGGGGATTCCCTGCTACAAGCGTGAGCTTACCTTCTCTATCTTTAAGAAGTTTTGTTCAGTGCGCTGACATTCATTTTTGATTTGGTTCAGTTTGTGCATTTCGCGAGCAAAATCGCGCTTGTCTATTTTCCACATGGCATCACTCAGGTACCTGAAGAGTCACAGATCAGTCAACTTAACTCCGGTAGCCAGAAAGCAAATGGAGCAAATAATCAAGCAATCAATTTGCAAATACTCAGAAGATAATAAAGTGATAAGTGACAGTCAGCAGGGATTTGTCAAGAACAAATCATGTCAAACCAACCTGATAGCTTTCTTTGACAAGGTAACCAGCCTTGTGGCAGGGGGAAGCAGTAGATGTGGTATATCTCAACTTTAGAAAGGCTTTTGATACTGTCCACAGCCTTCTCATGAACAAACCAGGGAAATATAGCCAAGAGCTCTAGCTACTAGAAGGTGGGGCCATAACTGCTTGGACCCAAAAGTAGTTCTCAGTGGTTCAGAGTCAAGCTAGGAGGTCGTACTGAGTGAGGTCCCACGCGGATCAGGGCTGGCTGGTTCTCTCCAATATTATCAATGATTTAAGGCATTGGTTCTCAACCAAGTGTGTCGACCCACAAAAGGTTGAGAACCACTGATTTAAGGAATTGGACTCGATGACTTTCTGAGGTCGCTTGCAACCTTAATCTTCTCTGATTCTATGATAATGGTCTAGTGAACACGCTTACAAAGTTTGTGGACAAGACCAAGCCGGGTGGGGTTGCAAGTGCTTTAGAGGCTAGGATTAAAATTCAAAATGATCTGGAGAAACTGGAGAAATGGTCTGAGGATGAAATTCAATAAGGACAAATGCAAAGTACTCACTTTAGGAAGGAACGATCAGCTGGACACATACAAAATGGGAAATGTTTGTGTAGGAGGGAGAACTGTAGAAAGGGATCTTGGAATTATAGTGGATCAGAAGTTAAATACGAGTCAACAGTGTAACACTGGTGCAAAAAAAAATCATTCTGGGGTGTATTAGCAGTAGTGATGTAAGCAAGATATGAGAAATAATTCTTCTGCTCTACTCCACACTGAAAACGCCTCAACTAGAGCATTGTGTCCAGTTCTAGGTGCCACTTCTCAAGGAAAATGTGGACAAATTAGAGAAGGGCCAGAGAAGAGCAACAAAAATGATTATTGTGAGGATAATAAACCATTGGAGCAATTTGCCTAGGACCAAGGTACTGTCCATTACTTGCTGTTTTTTAAATCAGGACTGACTTTATTGCTAAAAGATGTGCTATAGCGCAACAGGAAGTTAGGAGTTAGAGGAAGGCCCTATGTGATATTCTCTAGCCTGCATTATACTGGTCACACCTGATGATCAGAATGGTCCCTTCTGGCCTTAAAATATCTTACTCTAATAATACCCTATGATACAAGGGTCTTGCAAGGCTTAATTACAGAGCAACCTGCCCATCCCTATTAGGCAACCTCTGTCTTTAGAGATTATAAGAACGGTCATAGTGGGTCCATCTAGCCCAGTATCCATCTTCTGATAGTGGCTGATGCCAGATGTTTCACAGGGAATGCAGAGAACAGGGAAATTTTGGGTGATCCCTATCTTGTTGACCAGTCCCAGCTTCTGGCAGTTGGAGCCCTGGAGCATGGGCTTGGCTTCCTGACGATGTTGGCTAAAAGCCATTGATGGACCTAGCCTCCAGGAACATAATTAGTTCTTTTTTTAAATCCAGTTATACTTTTTACCTTCACCACATCCCCTGGCAATGAGTGCCACAGGTTAATGGTTTGTTGTATGAAGAAGTACTTCCTTTGTCTGTCTTAATCCTGCTGCCTGGTAATTTCATCAAATGATTCCTAATTCTCATGTAACATAAAGGGGTAAATAACTTTCTTGTTCACTTTCTCCATGCCATTCCTGATTTTATAGACCTCTGTCATATCCCCCTAAAACGAACAGTCCCAGTCTTTATAATCGCTCCTCATATGGAAGCTATTCCAAAGTCCTAAGCATTTTCGTTCCCTTTCTCTGAATAATTCAAATGTATCAAATATATTTTGAGATGGGGCAACCAGAATTGCATGCAATATTCAAGGTGTTGGCGTACCATGGATTTATAGAGTGGCTTTATGATATTTTCTCTCTCTTTCCTAATGGTTCCTAACACCTGCTAACTTTTTGGCTGCACATTGAGCAGATATTTTCAGAGAACTATCCATGATGATTCCAAGATCTCTTTCTTGAGTGGGAACAGATCATTTAGACCCCAGCATTTTGAATGTATATTTGGATTGTTCTTTCCCATGTGCATTATTTTGCACTGAATTTCATCTGCCACTTCACTGCCCAGTCTCCTGGTTTGGTGGAATCCCTTTGTAACTTTTCACAGTCTGGACTTAACTAGCCGGGAGTAATTTTTTATTGTTTGCAAATGTCCCCAAACATTTCCCATGTCATTTTGCTCCACCATTCATAGATGATCTTATGTAGCTGAGTTGTCTGCCTTCAAACCAGCCACGTAGGACAGGTTTTACTATCACTGGAGTGAGAGGCAGCAAAACCTGGCCTGGAACGGCAGAAAACGTGGCAGGTGAGGATTAAAAATAGAGTGGCAGAGTTGAGCGAAGACACAATGCTAGAGCAGTGGGAGCTGCTGCGGATCTCACTGTTGCTCGAGGGGTGTAGGACCTGCCAGCAGCCAGGGCAGGGAGGAACATGCCTTCTGCCGGATTTTTCAATTTTTAGGGGCCCCGGAACTCTGCCCCCTCAAATTTGGGGGCCCCAGAACTGCGTTCCGGTGCGTTCCCCCTTACTTTAACCCCTGATTTCTCCCACAGATGGATTGTTTTCCCACACTGGTCATCCGTTTTCACGGTTTAACCCTCAGCTGGTTGTCCGTCAACTATTAACCAGTATTGTAGCTGGAAACTAAAAATGGCTCATCACTTCCCCTCCATATTTGGTGTGCAGCACTCACCTAGCACAGCTCCTGTGAGCCCAGATCCGGCATAAGTCGATGGGCTGCTGGCCCTCTGTATCCCTGGCATGGACATCAGCTCCAGCGTCAACCAGCTCCATGATGCAGTCGAGGCGTCCTTCACTGGCTGCCTTATGAAGAGGAGTCATTCCGCCCTGGTTCTGACTGCAAAACAGCCTGTCACTCCAAATTCTGGTCCAGATTTCAGAGAGGCTGCCTCTGAAGTCTTAACATAATATCTCCTGTCATGCGGCTTCACAGAACAGATCAGTTATGGCAGTCAGAGACGAAAGGCAACTAACTACAGGTTCCCTAGACTCCTCCACTCCATCCTCCACCCACAGCTGGTTTGTTCCCTAGGACTTTCTGGAGATTTGTGTGGCCAAGATTTAAATGTCCTCAGAGACGGGGCTTCCACCACTTCTGGGAGACTCTTCCCCAGCCTCAGAAGACAAGAAAATCCTCAGGCCCTTTTTTAAAAATTGTGTTTTGGTAGGAAGAATTTTTGCCAGCTCAGCAAGGGAATCTCTTCAAATTACAGCCAGCTCTTTTGAGGGTAGTGGCTCCAACTTTCGCCTTGCTCCGGGTGGATGCCAGCTCAGGAATTGGGTACTGAGGCCGGGTGCCTTTCACTCACGGGCTCTGGTTTTAAACCTGGTCACCTTGCAAGTGACTGGAAATCCTTTCTGTCCAGTGGCAGTTGGGTGGCCTGCATGAAATGGGTTGGTGGGATGGGAAGGGAGTGGGTGTTCCTAGTCCCCCATCATAACAGGCTCCTTAGTGGCAGACTCAGCAGAGACCCCAAAGGAACACTGCACCCCGGAGACTGAATTCTTCTCATACCTACAGGTGAGCTCTTCAGGTCAGGACGGAGGTGCCTGCAGACGGAGCAGTGGAAATTTACATGGGGGCTTTCCGTGCTCTGCCTATTCTGAGAATCAGCACAGACCCTCAGTCTCCAGAGCTGCCAAGCCAGCATCCGAAAAGTGCATTAAAGTCACACAGATTAAAAGAGAAAAACCCCTGAAGAGGAGGGAAGAAGTTAGTGAGTCTCAAGCTGTTGCTTACATATTGATGTCCGCCCCCTTTTCAATGAGGTACTGCAAACACTCCCGTGCCCGGGCGCCGCTCTCCTTGTTCATCACCAGGTGAATGGGCGTCCAGCCGGTCAGACTGGTCAAGTTCACATCAACCTCATACTTTTCCACGATCAGTTTCAGGCATTCCAGCCGGCCATGCAGAGCTGCTAAATGGATGGCTGAGAATCCCTAGAAGGAAGGAGGCAAAGAACAGTTCTAAATGTTTCTTGTCAGATGATCTCTCATTAATCCACTCCTGTGGGGACACTTTTCAAAGCAGACATGTGTGGGCTTGTATTCTGAGCACAAGCACCCCTTCTGGGTTCTAATCTTGGCTCTGATCCCAACTCCCTCTGTGACCACAGGACAAACACATCATCTTTCTGTGCCTCAGTTTCCCCCTCTGTAAAATGGAGCTAATTATATTTATCTATCTCCTTGGTGTATGTTATTTCTTTATTGAGAGGACTAGTGATTGGAAATGATGGAGAATGTAGGATTATAATAGAAATGCTATCTGAAACATAGAAATGTCTGTACCCAGTGTTTTAGCGACACACACGAATTGCACACCTTTATACTTCGCAGTGGCCACACACGTTCAGGGCTAGGAGCTTCCACGCTGACACACACACACCTTTACACTTCCACTAAGCTGCTTCTAGCTGTGAAGATGTAGGTTATTATAATTACCCAGGACCACCACTGGAGGGCAAGCTGGTCACATGTAGGCAATCGTAGGTGCAGAAGCGTTAATTATTTCATTATGACACTACCTGTAAGGCACAACCCTGGAAATCAGTAGTTTACAAATAAATAAAAGATCCTAAAATCGGGGGTAGGTGGACGGGGAAAACATATTAAGAAAAGAGGTTTGATTATTAAAGAATTAAAGGCAGACTTGCAGGGTAAAACTCTTAGTTAAGGTACCTTTCCAGGTGTTACTCTGAATAATTCAGTTTATTGACATTGGAAGAATTAAAAAATAAAAATCCAGATGTACTGTTCATCTTTAGAAAAACAAACAGAGTCCTGGGGCACTTTTAAAGACTAACAGCTTTATTTATTGCACGAGCTTTCGTGAGAGAAAATCCCACTTCATCAGACGCTTTGAAGATGGGAAATCTACAGAATGGGAGGAAATTAAATGCAGGGGAGTGTATGACATAGGATCAGGTCAGGCTGTAACAGCAAATCAAAACAGATGTTAAGATTCAAACACTGGGGAACAGCACATAGGGGAAGGTGAGGTCAAATCACCTGTTGTAATAAGAGAAAAATCCATAGTCCTGGTTTAACCCTGAGGAAACAGAATCAAATTTGCGTATAAATTCCAGTTCTGCAGTTTCTCTTTGAAGCTGTGATTTGTTATTCATCTGTTTCAGCACAGCTGTTAGCAAGTCGTCAATGGAGTGAGCAGAGAGATTGAAGTGTTCCCCTATTGGTTCTTTAGTGTTGCAATTTCTGATGTCAGATTTGTGTCCACTTATTCTTTTGCACAGAGACTGTCCAATATATAAGGCAGTGGGGCATTTCTGGCACATGATGGCATAAATCACATTGGTGGACGAGCAGGTGAATGAGCCCTTGATGGAGTAGGTGGCTTGATTAGGTCCTGTGATGGTGTCTTCAGTGTAGATATGTGGGCAAAGTTGGCAGTGTGGTCTGTTGCAGGGATATGTTCCTGCCTTAATATTTCTGTTTGATCTGCAGTTGCTGGTGAGTATCCGTTTAAGGTTGGGGGGCTGTGTGTAAGCGAGGAGAGGTCTGTCTCCCAAGGCTTGAGAGAGTGAGGGATCGTCTTATAGAATAGGCTGTAGATCCTTGATGATGTGTTGAAGAGGTCTGATTTGGGGGTCGTAGGTGGTGACCAATGGCGTTCTGTTGTTTTTTTTCTTGGGCTTCTCCTGTAGTAGTTGACTTCTGGGTACCCGTCTGGCTCTGTCAATCCATTTCTTCACTTCCCCAGGTGGGTATTGTAGTTTTAAGAACGTTTGATAGAGATCCTGAAGGTGTCTGTCCGAAGGAACAGAGCAAATGCGGTTATATCTCAGGGGTTGGCTATAGACAGTGGATCGTGTGGTGTGCCTTGGGTGAAAGCTCGAGGGATGTAGTAACTATAGCGATCAGTAGGTTTTCGGTCTAGGGTGGTCATTATGTGCCCATCGCTAATTTTCACTAGTGTCCAGAAAGTAGATCTCCTGTGTGGAGTGGTCCAGACTAAGTTTGATCATAGAGTGGAAATTGTTGAAATCTCTCTGGGAATCTTCACCATGAAGGTAGACCATCCGTTCCACTTGGCTCGTCACTCTCACCTCATGGCCTGTTCTGCTGTCTTGCAGGACATGCTGCAGAGACGCTTTTTAAATGGCCCCCACCTAAAAAGGTTTTTCACTATGTTCTTTGTTTCCCAAAACATTTCTAGTCTCCTTGGTTTGTTTTTTTAACCCCACCCAGACCTCATTTAGGCAGCCACCAGCTAAGGTCCCAACTTTGTCATCAGACTCATAGACTTTAAGGTCAGAAGGGACCAGGCCTGTGTGGGGAGAAGACTGCACTCACTGACCCCCACTTGGACTTCACACAGCACACAGACCCGTCTGTGTGGATCAAGTTACAGGATCGGGGCCGAAGGGTCTGGTGCTGAGCAGAGCTCAGTCCCTGCAACTCCCTAAGGTTTCAATGGGAACTGTAGGTGCTTAGCCTTTCTCCGAATTCACTGCCTATGCCAGCAGCGTCTTTTCAAAAGTTTTACATTAAGCCACAGCGGAGGGTTGTTGATTTTTGAGCATCGAGGAAGGGCAACATCCTGAACATCTTCTGAAGTCAACTGGAATCATTCCAACCCCTCAATGGAAAGAGGGGCAGGGTCTACCGAACTACATCAGTCCTCTCACAATAAGGCCCAATCCAGGATAGCGCTGAGCACCTTTGGCTTGTTCTGCAGTCAGTGGAAGTGAAGGACACCCAGCACCTCACAGGAAGCACTTGGGAGGGTCCGGCCCTTTAATGAAGCAGTAATATTTTTGTCCGGTTTCTACTGACAAGCAACTATCACATGCGTGACACTGAACTGTTTATGTCACTGTACAAACGGAGCCTTAGGCTGAGTGCCGGTTTAGTCTCACATTAATGTTGCAATTGCATCTGTGCTGTAAAAGCACTAATTTGCACAGTGGGAATGTTTGGTGGCAAAGGGAGAAGCACTTAATAGGCCTGTGCTCTCAGCTAACTGACTCTGCATTTATTCTGCATGACAGCGGACCCAAAAGGCTACTAACTACTGGCTCCTTCCAGTCAGCAGTGATGTTTGTGGGACTCAGTCAGGATCTGTAGACTAGGCTCCAAGCTGTTAGATACCCAGATCTCTCAGTGAAATTACATTACGCACTTGGGGCCTTCGATGGACTTCGGATCAGGCCCCGGCTAGCCCCATCTCTAGACATACAGTGTAACCAAGTCACCCATGGAACAAATCAGACAATTTTCCTGGCTAATTCAATGTGACTGTCGTGAAGACTAGAACTCCTTCTGTTACGTTCTCCCGTGCAGGGGAAGAATGCTTTCCACAGCAAGGAACTGTCCACAGCAAGGAATGCTTTCCACAGCAACTGCCCTTTGGGCAAAAAGCCCACAGCAGTGATGTATGGAAAACCAACTATTAAGTTCATCTTGAGGAGCAGTCTCATGCCATCCATTTTCAAGCACAAATCCTGCTGAAATCAAGGTTCAAATCATTGCAGCCAGGGTAATGTTGGATTGTTCCTTGCAGTTTATTTTCTGCTATATCTACTCCAAGCTAGTGCTTAGGTTCTTGGGCTTTCTTTGGGAGATCAATTCAGCATCTACAGGTCTGACAGTCAGCAGGTCCACCCTGGTAGGTAAATTTAAACTGCTTTCTCAATGCCATTCCATTACTCATATTTATAGCCCCTGAGCCATGCAAAATAATTCTGCCTCTTTGGTAATTATACCCTTCAAATATGTACACCCAGTTAGGTTTCCCTCTGAGCTGCCCTATATAGTGTCATTTATTTAAATTTCCTCAAGCCATCTAGCTCTTTAATCATTTATGTTGCTTTTTCTCTTAATTCCTTCCAATTTACATAATTATTTTTTCTTCTGGCAAAAAGGATCCCAGAACTGACTGTGGCATTCTGTGAGCTGGCCATCTCACTTGAGCTGGATCTGAGAGACTTCACTTCCCTGATCTATGACATGCTGTGTGAACGTAGTAGCAAAAAATTAACTGCATATGTAAGTCATTTCTGAGCAGGTATGGTAGGGTTCAACCTTGGAGGAATTTTCAAATTTGGTGTCGATAGTTAGACACCAAGGGACAGATTTTTAAAAGGTATTCAGGTGCCTTAATATGAGACATCTGAGTCTCATTGAGTCTCATGTGAATTAGGTACCTACGGGCTTTTGAAAATCCCATGCAGCACCAATCTGCATCTGAAGGTACCTAAATGCCTGATTTTTTATATGTGCTGAGCAAGTAGATACTGCTGAATAAATTCCATTAGCTCACAGTTCCCTGACACACACCATTAACTTGGGTTTGAGTAGAGGTATGGGCTGGTTTTCTCATTACGAAAGGTGATTTCTTCCCCTTCTTTCAACCTCCCCACCTTATCTGTTGTTCCACACTGTTTGAATCAAAACAACTTGTTTGATTCACTGAAATAATCTTAACGATCTTGTAACTTACCCTTCACTGCAGTTATTTTTCCCTTCCAAACTGTAAGTTTTCCATTTCTAGCTCCTGATGAAATGGGATTCACCCGCAAAAGCTCAGACGATAAATAAGATTGTTACTTTTAAATTTAAGAGTGCCACAGGACTCCTTGGGTGCGTCCACACTTAGAAATTAAGTCAATTTAAGCTTGCTTAAATTGACATAATTTAATCCGCGCCTACACTACACTTTGCTTAAGTCGACTTAAGGAAAATAAAGTCAACCTAATGAAAATTAAGTCGACTTTATTAAACCTCCTTTTAATTCGACTTTAGGCTTAAATCGACTTCCTAAAGTCGACTTAAGCCAGTGTAGACCTGGAGTAGCTCTAAGTCGACTTAAAGTCAACTTAGGGCTCTCCAGGACTCCCCCACTGCCCTCCCTGCCAGGGGAGGTGGCACAGGGGGAGCCTGGCATGCGCCTCCCAAAGGGCAGGGCACAGCCCTGCCCACCCTGCCCCTATGTCCTGCCAGGGTCCCTGTCCCTCTTTGCCCCATTGTACCCAAGTACAATGGGGCAAAGGCTGAGCCCCCTGGCACTGGGCAAGGGGAGCCCCCTCTGCCACCATGGATCTGCCCAAGGTCCCCCTAGCCCCTACAAATCGACCTAGGCGTCCAGTGTGGACGCTCTAGGTCGACTTTGTAAGTTCCCCCCTAAGTCGACTTTAAATTTAAGTGTAGACTCACTAAATTGACTTAGCTAAAGTCAACTTAAATTTCAAGTGTAGACATAGCCCTTGATTGTTTTGCTGAACTAGACTTATATGGCTACTCCTCTGGAACTTGTGATGTATTTGATGCGTTTTTAACTGTCCTAAGGAAAATTAGCAGGGGTCTGGTCCCAACTTTGCTACTGACTTGCTGTACTTACTTGGGCAAATTACACCACCTGATTGTGCCTCAGTTTCCCCATCTGTAAAATGTGGATATTTAGTCTCACCTTTGGAAAGTCATTACTGGATTATAAACACTGGTTTCAGTTACATCTTCCAAGCACTATTTAAACGTTAATTCATTCATCGCTGCAACAACCCTAGGAGGTAGGTGAGCATTATTCCAATTCTACAGATGGAGGAACTGAGCGACAGAAAAGGCAAATCACAGCGTATTAATAGGGAAATATAACTAGGGAGTTCCTGGTCCCACTTCCCATGCTCAGTGCCCTAAGCCACACTGCAATGAGTTTAGGGGGTCTCAGCCCAGTTGCTAAGGGACAGCTGTCCAGCCCACAGAACCAGCGTCACAATGGGCTCTGTGTTGTCACTTTTATCAGAGAAGCTAACAACTGAGTTGGGCCCCATGGAGTCTGAATTCCCTTGTCCCCGGTTATCAGATGGGTGGGCATCTTTCCCCAGCATTAAATTCAGGCTATGTACACACTACAGACTTGTCCCACAATAAAGTTACTGCAGGACAAGCAAGCGTTATGATGCTTTCCCCATCTACACAGCACTCCTTGAAATGAAAAGGAGCGTTCACGTGCTCCTTTGAATTTTTGTTACAAGGAGCAGTGCACGGTGGGCACGTATCCCACCATGCTTCCACCCCCCTTCCCCCACAGGGCTGTAGGGCTGCTCGCGGGTTCCCTGGGGCTGCCCTGCCCCACTGGAGCCCCACTGGGGGGAGAGGGGAGGCTGTTCCCCCAGGAGCAGGGCTCAAGCCACAGGCGGCAGCGGAGCCCCAGCTCTGGGGAAGCGGGGCTCCAGCTGCTGAGAGCCCCGGGGAGCTGCCTGCCCAGGCTTCAGCCCCACTGCCTGCCGCCCAGGCTTGGGGACTCCCACTTGGGAGCTGCTAGCTCGGGTGGCCAGTCCCCAGGAGCCAGCAGGGTTCCTGGTGGCTCCTGCAGCAGGGAAGCTCCTGTGCCAGGAGCTCCCGTACTTGTCAATTTCACTGCAGTCTAGAGCAGTGAAATTGACACATCTGACAGCTCCCGTGTCCCAGAGTGGCCTCCACTGGCACTCTGGGACATTTCCGGAGGCTGTCAATTGCGAAAAGGGCGTACACACTGGCTCTACCCTGGAACAGCCGATCGGTAGTAATTACGCCTAACCACGCTCATTTAGGTGGTTTACCTGTTGTGTGGCACGAGGGCTGTTGCCGTGCAACAAGCAAGATTGTAAAGCGTGTACACTCTCAGCCTTATCACGCGGAAAAGCTGTAGTGTGCACAAGCCCTCACTCCAGCCAACGTCAAGGGGAAAGCAAACACACAGTAAATGGATTTACATTGATATCAGCTTGGGTAGGGGACTCAGCTTTTTGCAGACATTCCTGGAGCCAGTTCAGGTTTCCCACGGTGGCCGCCATAAGCTCATACTCTTCTCCACACAACTTCTTTCGGACTCTGGTCAGTTTGGGAGAGCCCCTAAATGAGAGCACAGACACACAGATCACTCCATCTGGGCCCTCATCTTCTTCCCTTTGGGAATTTTGTCACTGAGCCAAACGGGGCCCTGCGGCCATGGAAAAACCAATGGTTTATGAGCAGGGGCAGGTCATTATTCTTCATATGGCCCGTGTTGATCTCTGCACAAGTGGACTTCAATCCTCCAGTTCCGATTTCTCTGTTTGGGCAGCAAGATCTTGGTTAGTCCCCATATCGGACACAAGGCAACAGAGGTTTCTTCTAACCTCAAAGTGCCCTGTGTCAAATGGATTGAATTAAAAACAAGTCAAGTGACAACAGAGCAATCATTTTTAAATAAAAGAACCGGAGGGGCTGGCTGTCTCCTCCCAAGTGAAAACCAGCTGTGGATACCAGCAATCCTCCAGTTACTTGGGATTCATCCTCTGCCTGCTACACCTTCCAGAGACCCTGGGGGAAACTGCCTAGGGCTGCATTAACTTTTAAGGGCATCTGCCAGGGGGCTGAAGAGGAGATGAAGCGGTGCTTCCACTCGGCCTGTTTCCCTGGAGTGAACCCTGTTTCTGGACAGGCTGGTGGAGGCAGTGGAAGGGGAGGCTGCACCCATCTCAGATGAAAGGCAGCAGCTGATTTAATGAGGAACAGCAACACTACACCATTTAGGACAGGAAGCGAAGACAGTAGATTAGCCAGAAACTCCCCCCAGACATCTATAGGTCTTTGCATTAGGAAACTGGGTGGCTCTCTCTGCTGCACACCTGTGTGGTCTGCGTACACTGTTATCTGGCACATCACGGACTGACTGACCTACCTGTTGGGTCTTTTAGGTTGTAAGTGCCTTGGTGCATTTGCTGGTCGTACAGCACCCAGCAGAATGGGGCCCAGACACAACTGAGGCCTCGAGGTGTGAGCGCAATATAAATAATGAAATGAAACAGTAAGGTGCTTGGGGGCTCCTGACTCCACAACTTTGCAAGCACAGCAGAAAATATCGCTCAGCTCGAATGCTTCTTTTTGGGAACCAGGAGGTGTGTGAGGGGGGCAGACTTTATTCAGGACCAGTGTTATGGAAACACACTGACCCCGCAGACAGACTTACACCATGACGGTCCCCATATCGACCCACTGACTACCCCGCCGTGCTCCCGCCCTGAATTACCCCCGACCCACACGCTCCCCAGGCCTCTCACCGGCCATCCTGACCCACCCAGACCCCCACAGCTTCCTCACAGGGCCTGTCCCAACCTCTCCACCGACCCCCCACCACACGCTGCCCCAACTGCTCCCCATTCCCTGCCTTTCACCCCCACCTGTCACCCCCACCCCTCGCCCAAACACCCCTCCCCCACCTGTCACACCCACCCCTCCCCAACCGCCCCTCCCCCACCTGTCACACCCACCCCTCCCCAACC
>ML685850.1:569329-617784 GCA_007922175.1 Pelusios castaneus | reverse complement strand
CCCATCCCCTCCTCTCCCGGGGCCACTGCACTGCCCCCCATCCCCTCTTCTCTCAGGGCCACTGCACTGCCCCCCCCGAAACCTCCTCTCCCTGGGGGACAACTGCACTGCCCCCAATCCCTGCCTCTCCCTGGGGGCAAACTGTGGGGTAGTGTGTGCCCCCTGGGAGCCATCCTGTCCTGGTGGGGGGTCAGTGTGTGGGTAGTGTACTCCCCTCTTCATCCCTCTCCTCTCCTCTGGGGGGTGGGTTGGTCTGTGGGGCCGTACTCCCCTCTCGGTCCCCCTGCTCCTCTGGGGGGGGGAAGGAACCTTTGGGCTGCAACACTCCGCTCTGCATCCCCCTGCTCTCCTGGCGGAGGTGGGTCAGTGTGTGGGGCACACACTGCTCTCCTCTCCTATGGGGGGTCAGTCTGTGGGGAGTGCTCTCCCCATTGTGCCTGTGACCATATCTGAGTGCATTGGGGTCTTACGCTAATGCAGACGGGTGCCAGGCGGGATGTGCAGCCAGGGCACTCGGGTCATTCCTCAGGGTTGGGCTGTTGCAGTTTGCGGTAACGCTTCCGTGTGCCCGTCTGGTTTGAGCTCTGGAACAACGGCAGCCCCCCACCCAGCAGGGCAGGCGTTGCCCACGCTGTCTGCAGTCAGCCACTGTCTGATCTCTGCCTGCTGCTGCACGTGGGCTCTGAGACCGTCAGGGGTCAGATTTTTCTTACCCACTTTTTCTAACCCAAAGACCCATTCATGGGTTCCCAGGGCAGAAGGGGCCATTGGGATAACCTAGACTGACCTTGTATATAACAGACAAAAGACCTCTCCGAAATAATTCCTGGAACAGAGGTTTTAGTAAAACATCCAATCTTGACTTAAACATTTTCGGTGTTGGAGAATCGACCACGACCCCATGTAAATTATTGGAATGCAACCAGCCTACAGGCCTCCAGACCTGGAGGGTAACAGCTTAGGGCTGGTCGAGACAAACCTTGCCTTGTCTCAACAAAACAGTGCAAAACTATCCTTCCCCCAACGCAATTCCCTTTCCGTGCCAACAGAATACAGCCGCCTAGATAGGGCAGAAGTGTCAGTGTGGACACTACGGTCGTTTGCATCGGTAGTTATCTGTCATGCTTGTCTGGTAGTGCCCTGATAATGACTAAAAACCACCCGGGTACTAGGTGAAAAACCCGGAGTTGGGAGCAGGCCAAAAGCGCCTGGCGGCTGGACCTTGGCTTCCGGCTGGGAGCCAGGATGTGAAAGCCGCAGCTGGCTGGACCTTGGCTTCAAGCAGAGAGGGAAGAAGCCCTGGTGAGTTCTCTACTTGCTCCCTGCCAGGAACCAGGCAGCCTTGTCAATGGCATGGCTCAGCTGTGAAACAGACAAGCCTTGCCCAGCTCCCAGCAGGAGCAGGCTGGGAAGGGCGGAGGGGTGAGAAGCTGGACCCCAATCTCCAGGGGTGCGACGTTTCAAGCTGTTTCCCCAGGGAATGGAGCAAAGGGAAACCACTGCGGGCTTCCTTCGCTCCCGCTGGGAAACGGGTGGGACAAGCATGGGGCTGCCTACGTCAAGTGTTCGAGACCTTTAATCATTCGTGTTGCTCTTCTCTGGACTTTCTCCAATTTGGCCACATCTTTCCTGAAATGAGGCGCCCAGAACTGGACACAATACTCTAGTTGAGGCCTAATCAGGGCAGAGTAGAGCGGAAGAATTATTTCTCGTGTCTTTCTTACAATACTCCTGTTAATACAGCCCAGAATGGGGTTTGCTTTTTTTGTGCCAGTGTTACACTGTTGACTCCTATTTAGCGTGTGGTCCACTCTGACACCCAGATCCCTTTCTGCAGTTCTCCTCCCTAGGCAGTCATTGCCCGTTTTATATGTGTGCAATGGATTGTTCTTTCCTAAGGGGAGTACTTCGCACTTGTCCTTATTGAATTTCATTCTATTCACCTCAGACCATTTCACCGGTTTGTCCAAATCATTTTGAATTGTGATCCTACCCTGCAAAGCACTTGTAACTCTCCCAGCTTGTTACTGGCAAACTTTATTAGTGTACTCTCTATGCCATCATCTAAATCAGTGATGAAAATGCTGAACAGAACCGGACCCAGAAGCGATCCCTGCTGTACCCGCGTGTTATGCCCTTCCAGCATGACTGTGGGCCATTGATAACTCATAATTGCCACAACACATAAACTGCCGGGTGATCTAAGCTTTGTACATCCAAAGTCAATTCTGTCTCTTTTGCTGTACCAGTCTGTCTGGTTGAGAGGTATGCAGCAGTAATTACGGTGGTAGCTGTAACTTGACCTATGTTACCTTGACTTATTTTTTGAGTGCAGACAACTGTTAGCCTGCATAGGCAGGAGGAAAAGCAGTACCAAGTGTGAAATCTTGCTTTACTATGACAGGTGTCATCTCCTCTCCAACAAACGAAGGCCCAAAGACACTAGACAAGCTGCTGTGGAACATCAGTGGGCAAAAGGCTTTGTGGATTGTTCCCCACGCACCCATAAGAAGGAGATGTGCATTAGCATGTGTCCCAGTCATGTGAACTTTGGGGAAGGGAATAAAAATCCCTGATTAGAAGGGACTGTCTCTCTATGCTGCTTGAATGCGGAGAGGTGCAGATTTCTAAGCATAAGCAAGGGATCCCCAACTATTTGGCCTGAGTTAGCCCTAAGGGACATATAGAGCTTTCACCTTACAGCTGTTTCTGTTACCTTTTGGAACTGAAGACTGTAACGTGTGTGTATGTTTGCCTCCTTTAATCTTGTAAATAACTCATTTCTTTTTCTTAGTTAATAAATCTTTAATGAATTATAGGATTGGCTAAAAGCTCTGTCTTGGGTATGGGATCTGAGGTGCAGCTGACCTGGAGTAAATGATTGATCCTTTGGGAGTAGGAGTAACCTAAATATTGTTAACAAATTCCAATGGGGTAGCCCTGTTAGTCTAGTTCAGCAAACAAACAAGCGTCTGACCAAGTGGGATTTTCTCCCACGAAAGCTCATGTGATAAATACAATTGTTTGTCTTTAAAAGTGCCCCAGGACTCCTGGTTTACTTTGCTAAATGTCGTGATGACTTTTGGTGAAGGGATCATCTACCACAAAGACAAGCTTGCCTGGGTGGCGATATAGACTGGCATACCCAGATGGACTGTCTGTGACTCCATAGTGCTTGAGGAGTTTACACGTGAATACTTGGTTGGTGAAAAATAAGTGAGAACTCACAACCAGCTAGGGGTTTGTGCCCTGCTTCTTCACACTCTGTCCTGAAGCTGGTGGTTAGGTTTATGACCCACTCCAGACAGCCTGACAATCTCCACAACTTGTAAACTGCCGGGTGATCTAAGCTTTGTAGATCCAAATTCAATTTCTGTCTCTTTTGCTGTACCGGTTTGGAGGTACACAGCATCTTGGAAGGACACTCAGATTCCACAAGATGCTCACCTGTAGGCAAGAAAGTGCCCATTTAAGGTATCATTTAATCCACTCATCCAAGCATTTACACTGTAACTTAAGGGTGATTTGACCACTGCAATATGACATGTAGATGTCCTGCTAAAGTTGAAATTCTCTTCTAAGGACGGATTTGAAGCTCGCAACTCCATTTCTGATCGTTACAGAGGTGTGCGAGAACTCCAATGGGGGGATCCAGATCAGAGCGTCTCCAGATTTTGAGGGAGCCCATCACCAGGGCTTTATGGTGAACCATCTGGTTATTTTGGAACAATCCCTATGTCTGGATGCATCAAACCAATTTGCTTCCCAAATTAATCTTCTGCATAGAAGAAAAGCAGCACTCTTTTGCCAATGGGAAAGCCAAAGATCGGGCTGAGTGCATTCTGCTGGGTCTGTTACTGTCTGTCACAGTAGCTCAGTCAGGTCAGAACGCTCCCACAAGCCACATCAGTCCTCAGAAGAGTGTGGGTTTGTCTTTGGCCCTTGAAAACAAGGCCATTGCTGTGAGTCTTGGCTCAAATCTGTGTAAGCACCAAGAGGAGGCAGCTGATGGGACAAAGATTTGATCCACAGAGGTGGATGATTGTTAGAGCTGCCACTCAACAAACCCAAGTTTCACGGGTCAATCACAAATGCACTTTATTGCCACAATAGGAATGTTGTCGGTGTTCAGGTCCCCCCGCTGGCAACCACGGAGACAAATGGAGCAAGCTAGGATGTCCAAGCAAAGGGGCCAGCATGGAAAGCTGCATCCTCAGGATGTGAGAGATCCAGGGCAGTGCAGATAATGTAAGGAGTATCCAGAGGCGCTAGGGCAGGTGATTGTGAAGGTGTTGTGGGCTACCTGAAAGAGATGTTTAAAACGTTACAGTAAAAGCACCAGTGTCTATTATTTGCAGTGTGGGACTGCCTGGAGCGTGGGGCTCCAGGGTACTGTACCAATTCTTCATAAGACGCGCTCCCTGCCCCCAAACCTTGCAATTCAACAGGCAAAGGAATGACTTATCACCATTTTAGGATGGGGAAGTGAGGTGCAGAGAGATCCAAGGACTCAATGCCAGAGCCAGAACCCAGCAGTCCACAGTCCTGCACCACAGCCTTAACCACACACCCGTCCTCCCTGTTGGAAAGGTGGGGAGGTCTAGATGGGATATTAGGAAGAACTGTTTCCCTAGGAGGGGGTAAAGCCCTGGAACGGGTTCCCGAGGGAGGTGGTGGAATCTCCATCCTTAGAGATTTTACGGCCCTGCTTGACACAGCCCTGGCTGGCTGGTTGACCTGGGTTGGTCTGAGCAGCGGGTTGGTCTAGATACCTCCTGAGGTCCCTTCCAGCCCTGATCTGCTCTGATTCTATGATTGAATGTAACTTCAGAAACCTCCCACAAATAGAAATCCCAACTAAATCCCTTGGATGAAACTCTGGCCCCACTGTCAATGGCCAAACCCCCACTGACTTCTTTGGGGCCTGGATTCCTCCCACTGCACACAGCCTCCACAGTCTATGGCCGGGATACCTGGGCAGTCCCGGCTGGCGCCGCCAGGGTCTCTCTAGTCTGTACCCGCAGGGGGACGGTCAGGCTGGTGTAGTGCAGGCTGTCACTCTTCTGTGTGCTAGTCAGGACTCAAGGCTGATACAGAGCCAAAGAAAAGTCCTGGGGCCTGATTCTGGGCCAATGAGAGCTTTGACATTGCTTTCAGTGGGCCCAGGATCAGGGCCCAGCTGTGGCAACCTCCAGACTGGGCATTGACCCCACAAACCCAGAGAGGAGCAGCTGAGAACATTCATCTCAGCTGACCATCTTCCCCCAGGACCCTTGTCCACCCATGGGGACCTCTGCTTTCCCCCTTCACACGCTGCCGTCCCTTGTGGGGGCACATCCAATAAAGGCCCCAATCCATAAGCACCTCTCGTGGGGCTATAAGGACTCAGCCCCTTTCTGGATTGGATCCACGCGGGTCTTGAGTCAGGGGAGCTGATGATTGGACTAGGAGCATTTTGGGGCAGGGCTCTGCCATGTTTCTGGAGCTGGGGTGCTGCAACTCGCCGTTGCTGGCCACCCTCTTTTTGTGCTCCCCGGTGCTTTGCAGCCCCACTTTCCTACAGTCTTTCCCCCCCTCTGCAACGGACATGATTTGGTACACCGGGCGCACGCTAGCCTGTGGGGAATGTACTGAGCCACAAACCAGAGTGAAATTCACAGACATGACTTGCCACACCTTGAGTAGCATGTCTGGCACCCCCCCCACCCTCGCCCCGAGTGCTGGGCCACCAGCCTCCTGCCTGCGAGTGGAGTTGCTCCTGTAGCTCAAATGGCAGGCACCTGTGCGTTGGGGCGAAGGCCCCAGAGCCAGCCCTTCCTAATGCCTCAGTGGGGTGGGTTGTCATGGCTGTTTCTTACCTGGCTGCTTTTCAAATAGTCTCTCTCTACTCTGGCTTGTCCCCTGCTCCATCCAGGAGACCCCTTTGCCTGCTTTTCTGCAGATGTGCTCCTCTCTCTCTCGATGGGACTGCGGCTGCATTCTCTTCTGTGCACGGCATGGACGCAGCTTTGCCAGTTTCTCTGGCACCTTAGAAAACAAGAAATCCACAAATACGCGCTGTGAAAAGACTGCCATTCACAGAATGCTGCCATTCGGAGCTTCCCCAGTGCGTCAATCAGCTGTCAAAACTGGCGGCGGCTGAAATCAGGGACCGTTCGAATACCCTGGCCTGTTTTTTTCTGCTGCATCCATCCCTGGTGTGACAGTTAATCACCTGGGTGAGGCCACAGAAGTAGGACTTGACGCATCTTCCCACTAAGCAAATGGAAGAAATAATGAATTCGCATCCAGAGTCTCCAAGGACTGTATAAAAGTGGGTCAGGGTCATTCCATTGTACGGATGGACAGAGAGTGGCAAAGTGACAGTCCCAGGGCTGCACAGCACATCAGTGGCAGAGCTGCCAATAGCGCCCCAGAAATCCTGCCTCCCAGTCCTGTGCTCAGTCTGCTACTGCTTTGGTGGGACAATAGAGATGTCTGTAAAACACAAAGCTGTGCAAGGATTTGAAGCTGGGCTAACTCCAAGTGAGCGGCCCATAGGGCAGGAGCTGGTCGGGATCTGCTGGCAGTCTGTGGGGCTGTAAAATTGCTGGGCAGATGTTTGAGCTCAAGCATGGGACTGAGACACCTTCCCCTCTCACTGGATCCCACGGCTCGGGCTGCAGCCGTCGCCCGGATGGCTACACTGCAATTAAACAGCCTGAGTCAGCTGTCGTGGGCCAGCCCTGGGCGTTTCATTGCTGTGTGGACGTGCCCATGGAAGCTCTGACACCTCTCAGACAGCAAGGTGTGGCCTGCACCAGCCACAGCTCCCGGCGTGCAGCGCTCCGCAGTGGCCATGAGGAGCATGTTGGGCCCTGGCTTCCTGGGGCATTCCACCTCCGAAGGGCAGCTAGACGGCTTACTGAGTAGGGTCGGGGAGACCTCAGGAGAAGTCCCTGCACCCTGACCTGGTGCCTCTTTTCTGAACTCAGGCCGCAGCAGCGAGGGCTGGGCTGCAGTGGAGGAATCCACCATCCTACGCCGTCTCTGTAGGATGGCCTCCAGCTGATGGTCGCTGATCTTTTCACTGCGTTTATGCCAGCTCGGTTTTCTGGCCGATCTTTTCATTGTGCCCTGAGAAGAGAAACGGGCGCCCGTCAATGGACAGTCACACCTGCACTTCCTCTCAGCTCGCACTCACAGACCCCGCTGCCTAAAGGCGCTGAGCTTCCCAGCAGGACGTTCTGCTTGGGTTAGCAGGAAGGTCTGAACCTAGGGCGAGAGCTGGGCAAGGAACCGACTTTTCGGTTTGGTGGCAGTTCCAAAAACTCAATACAGTAGGAACCGAATCTGAATTTTTCAAAATGTTCAGCAAGTGGAAAATGGCTGTTTCCAGTTTGCTGCAGAGAGAGGGGGATTCAAACCCGCGTGTCCCGCATCCCAGGTGAGCACGCTCACCACTAGGTACACGTCAGCTCCATGACTGCTTCTGAACGGCTGAAACGATTTATGTCCAATTTGCAAATAGTTTCAGGTCAAAAAGAGCCACAATTTCCCCCAAATAAGCTATTTGTCAAAAATGTCCCCCTGTTCTACCTAGGACCATTAGCTTCTTCACACAGTTCTCTACCCCGCGAGCTGATGGAGAAGCTCCACGTAGCAATAGTAGGCTGTTATCCAGCTGCAAGAGAAGTAAGTGACACGCACTGAAACTGTGATAAGTTTTCAAGTGAGAAAACAGCCCTGCCAAAGCCACGCAACACATCTCGTGAGACAGGTTCACAGAGGGTCCTAGAAATGTCCAGGTCAAGTCAAGATGGACACCACCACAGACCTCTGCTGCCAATCTGATTTGGTGCATTTTCCAAAGCCAGGAAAATGAAGGGATGGCAAAATTGTCACGCTTCCTTTCCTTTCCCCCCTTTCCCGCCCCCCACTCGCCACGTGAACATGGCAGGGATCACACAGTGAACAACCCAGCGTTTCAGGTCCTCCCAGCATGAGCAGTTCAGTATCTAGACATACATCGTCAGGGGAAGAAAAAAAGGGGGGGAGCGAGGGGGAGGACCTGAAACTCAGATCAAGAGTTTCCGAGGGTGACTGAAACATTCGTCACATACAACAAACAAGGCTCCCAAATCTGCAAAATGCGGAAACTTTCAGGGCTTAGAGCACGGCTAAAGGAACGCCCCGTGCAGGGCACACTGCCTCTGGGGCCCAGCGGAGATCAGCTGGTGCAAGGGGCTAGGCACATGGGTAAAATTAAAGGTCAGACCCTCTGCATTGAGCAAGCAGGATAGAAGGGCCCGGAGGAAAAAGGGACAGGGGATGGGTGTGAAGGAGGAAGCATGTAAGTGTAGTGCTCAGCCCAATGCTCAGTCCTGCTACTGGCCTGGAGCAGCCGATGAAGGCACGTTCTTGCGGGAGCAAGCTCTCCTGCACGCCCCAGCTGGCTTGGCTTCCCTTGTGCACCTGTCCTGAATGGGACCAAGCCTGAGTGCAAAGGTAAAGGGTTGTCCCGTGCGAGGGAGCCGCTCTGCTCAATGCGCTCAGGGCAAAAGCTGCTTACCAGGATCCCCTGCACTTCCATCACGGTGCTCTTGCGTTTGTTGGCTGCCGCTGAGCGATCCTGAGAAAGGAGACCAATTGAGAGAGGATTTTCCTGAGCAGCCACATTCAGTGCTGTCTCTCTCCCTTCGCTGTGGTACCATCCACCCAAGTCACACGCTGTCTGGGCAGTTATCAGCTGACACCTATCTGCCCCACGCCAGAGTCGGACTGATGGGCAGAGGGGAAAGGCTGCACAGACCATTCCCCGAGCCAGAGCTGGTTGGATCCGGCGCTCTACAGATGAAAGGACCTATATCCCATCTTTCCGGTTCCGGCTCGGAGCCGGCCAACTGCCCCCAAGCCCAAGGCTGGACTGGAGCCAAGCTGAGAAACCCAATATCCCGCTTCACTTCACTCTGCCCCGGCCTAGCCAGCTAGTCCCCATGAAATATATTTTCCACAGCCCGTGACACTGGATATTACCAGCGCCGTCGACATCAGGGAGCTGCACTCATGGGGCTTGTCTGAGGGAGACCAAAACTGCCCTTCCTTCCTTCCTTCCTTCCTTCCTTTCTTCCTTCCTTCCTTCCCCAAGTGCCTCTGTTTACCTGGGACAATGCGGTCGTGTCCTTCTTTGCTGGTCTCAGCACAATGCCGCTTTTGATCCTTGCCATCATTTCCTCCACTGCTCGAACTTTAATGTCATCAGGTGCAGACTGGCCTGCACACGCAGGAAGGATGAAGTTTATTATTATTTGTGTTTCTGCAGTGTTTGGGACTCAAGGACCCAGGCCCCGGTGTGCAAGGCGCTGTACAAACGCGGAACACAAAGATGGCCCCCTGGCCCAAAGAACTACCAATCTGAGACAACCGATGCAGACAGACAGACAGAGGGAAGCACACAGTAACCCGGTCAGTACGACAGGCAGTGGGCCCTGCACACTAGCAGCCTCACTATTGGGAAGTGTTTTGCAGGTCTCATGGCAAAGGAGACTTCTGGCTAATGAGGCGGCGTCACGGCCCTTTATGGGTATGGGACAGTGGGGCAGAAAGCACAGAGGGTGAAGGATCAAGGGGGTGGCTCATAAAATGGTGCCAGTATTTCAATCTCTGTCTATGACCACCGGCAATGGAGTCAGAGCCCGGCTGTAATTCTGGTGAGAGGCATATATCGGCCACGAGACATCACGGGAACCAGAGACATTTGTTGAAAATGGGAGGTGGCACAGCCAGACCTGAGTAAAGGAAATGCTTGTACACACAGTGTGGAGTTAGCATGTGGAACTCACTGCCACAGGATGCCATTGAGGCCAAAAACTTACCAAGATTTTAAGAAGGGTTGGATGTTTCTATGGATGACTAAGTTTGGAAGGGATATTAAACTTTTATTTCAGGGCTTCAGATGACCTCTTTTAGAGATCTAATGTGTGTGAGGGGAAGGCAGACAGGCGGCATATGATCCCACATCTGTCCTATAGGATTTTGACACCTTCCTCTGAATCAATCAATCACCTAGCAGAGGCAGGGCGTTGCGTGAGATGGGCCAGAGAACTGATCCACTCTGGCAGTTCCAGTGTAACTTGTGGTCCTAGAGCGTATCTCATAGAATTGAATCATAGAAAGTGGAAGGGACCACGAGAGGCCATCGAGTCCAGTCCTCTGCGCTCATGGCAGGACCAAGGATCCTCTTAAACCACCCCTGAGAAGTGCTTGTCTAACCTGCTCTTAAACACTTCCCATGATGGAGATTCCACAACCTCCCTAGGCAACTTATTCCAGGGGTTAATCACCCTGACAGTTAGGAATTTTTTTCCTAATGTCCAACCTAAGCCTCCCTTGCTGCAATTTAAGTCCATTGCTTCTTGTCTTATCATGGGCGGTTAAGGAGAACAATTTTTCTC
The DNA here is from genome assembly GCA_007922175.1 of Pelusios castaneus. Taxonomy (NCBI): domain Eukaryota; kingdom Metazoa; phylum Chordata; order Testudines; family Pelomedusidae; genus Pelusios; species Pelusios castaneus. The sequence continues at coordinate 607,351 of ML685850.1, read as the reverse complement.
CCTTGTCTTTGTAACAACCTTTTATGTACTTGAAAATTGTTATCATGTCCCCTCTTAGTCTCCTCTTTTCCAGACTAAACAAATCCAGCTCTTTCAGTCTTTCCTCAACCTTCTCAGCTGAAGATCTCCAAGCACTTCACACACACCAGCTTCAGACCCCTCCTTTGGCATGGAACAGGTTTCATCAGCCATCGTTTATCTGAGCACCTCACAACTTATTCCCCAAACCCATATTACAGGTGGGAAAACTGAGGCACACAGAGACTAAGGCCAAAATCTGCAAAGTAAAATCAAGGAGACTCAGGGGCCTAAAGATCTACAAGGGTTTGGGGCCTCAGTGACTTGGCTGATGCCACAGAGGAAGCAGGGAATCAAACCTGCATCCTGGGCTGTAACTATAGCAATTGGATCACCTTTCCCTGGACCCATTCAGCATCTGTGACCAGCTCACCCAGAAGCTGGGAATGGTCAGTGGATGGATCATTGATGATGGCCTGTTCTGTTCATTCCCTCTGACGCCCCTGGCGCTGGTCGCTGTCGGAAGACAGGATGCTGGGCTCGATGGACCCTCTGTCTGCGCCACCGTGGCCTTTCTTATGTCCTGCCCATCCACCTGCAGTCACGACCCTCAGACCTAGGCATCACTGACATGTTGCTAAGCCCATATTGTGCTGTATCCTGCAGCAAAGGCCGATGTCAATAACCCTGCACAGGGACAGCCCCTTCCCCTCACTGTGTTTACTAACTGTGGAGTGGTCAGAGCCTAGGGGAAGAGAATGGGAAGTCTGTGCCCCGCATGGCACTGGATTGCCGGGGTATTCGATTGTCACACCACACTGGACGCCTCTCGAGTCAGAGTCAGGTGGCTGTTGGGACTGGCTGGCTTACTGGGTTTCTGCTGCCGCATCCCCTTCCTTTGCTTGATCACCAAAAGGGGACTGAAAAGAAGAGAGAAGAATGAGTGTATTGCCACGGATAACTCTCCCATTCACCGCGCGGCCCCACTTCTCTGCTCTCTCTGCTGCTGGACGCATCACGGAGAACCAGGGAGGGACCGTCTGTCCAGCAACGAGCGTCTGGCCTCTGGCACCAAACGTCCTTTCAAAAATCCCTCAAAGACCTGAGTTCCGATGGCGACGCTCTAGCGTCTTCCATCTGGCCAGGCACTTACAGCCCTATCGCCCACAGTAGCTGAGGGTCTCCCGGCCGTTATCATTTAAAAGCTGGCAGAAGTTTGAAGACCTTTTCCGGCCCCTAGCCCAGGCCAGCGTTGCACTTAGGACAGGGTTCAAAGCCTGGGGATTGACCGTAAATTGCACAGGAGGCCCCTGGAGCAGGCACACATCACAGGCCAGGCTTTGGTTTCCCATCTAAGAGCTTTTCTAGACTTTGTTGCCATCCTGGATTTCTAACACTCTCAGCAAGCTGGGAGTGGAGGTCTTGGTGTGTGCGGTGGGGAGGGGTTGCAGGCAGAGCAGGGGCCAAAGGAGGATGCTTAGGAGTAACCCAATCTGCAGGAGGACCTGCAACTGATGGACTGGCCGTGGCTTGCTGGAGGGGAGTCCCCGGATCCTCCACATTTATAGCTCCCAGAACCCCATGCCCTGAATCACCAGACCCCCAAATGCCCTTGCTGACCTATGCCAGCCCAGCCCTTGGCCAGACCCCTTGTCCTCAACACATTCCTAGTGCCTCCCCCCCACCAGAGTCCAACAACTGCCCATTGGCCAGACCCCCCACCACCCTGAAAGAGCTCTCCAGCCCCACCATCCTCTCCCAGACCCCCACATCCTCAGTGCCCCTCCCAGCTCCCTGCCCTCCCACGCAGTAACCCCACGTCTACCCTGCTGTGCCGGGGAAGGAGCCTGAACATATAGGGAAGGTGATGGGGGGGTGAGGCTAGAAGAGCAGTAGAGAAGGCAGGGGACAGATGTAAATTGCACTTAATGCTTCCCCTTACAGCCCCAGAGGAAGACTGCCCAGCGACTTGCAGCAGGGAGTCCCCTCTGCCCCCACTCCTGGCCAATGTGCGAGGTGGCTGAGGCCCCCAGACGGACCAGCAGGGAGTTCCATCTCTGCGGCCCATTCAGTCCTTGGGCTCTGCACTTAGCATCTAACTGAGCTGAGGCCCAGCCAACTCGTTTCACACCCGCCACCTGACACCAGAACTTCCAGTGGCTGCTGAGCTGAGCCAGGCCGCTTGCAGGTAAAAGGCTGTGTGATTTGTTACCCCACCCTGGGCTCTCCGCTCCTCCGTGTGGGCCCTGAATCCGGAAAGGCTGAGAACAGCTGGTTTGCAGAAAACGTTGGCCCGGGCATATGCCACGCACGGACTAGGAGGGTGCGATGTCCCCCCCTCAGTGGCTGGGCTCGGACTAACGGACAGCGTGGCTCCCTGAGGGTCAGAGATCTCTGTTGGGGGGGTGGGGGGAGCGCAGGTTGCGTGGCACTTACTCCACGGGGGTGGACGATACTGGTGGAGGCAGGGGAGGAGGTGGGGGAGGAGGTGGTGGGGGAGCCATTTCTGGTGGATCGGGTTCGGAAGGCGGGTCTCCAGCCATCTCCACTTTCTCCTCTAGTAATTTCACTGAAATTGAACACAATTGGGAAGACGTTCAGAGCTCGGAGCGGCCTTAGATCCTGGACTAGGACCATTGGCCTGACTCAGGATGGCCGTTCTTATGTACCTCCCAGATGCTGGCCCCTGGAGACCTCACTTTGGACACAGGCTGGTCACACGGTGCTGGCTACTCCATCATGCTTCCACTTGCTAATCTGCATTATTAAAAATACCCCGCACCTGTTCAGGGCTCTGCTGGTGGGGGCTGGAGGAAGGCCACGCGATTGCATGTGAGAAGGGAGGCAGGAAGGTCATGGGATGGCAGGGGTGGGAGATGGAGAAATGGGAAGGGGCGGCAGGACCCAGTGAAGGAGGAGAGGGGAGGCTGGTGGCGGGGGCGAAGGGGGTCGAGTTAGTGAAGCAGGTTGTAACCCTGTAAGGCTCAGTCCGAATCATGTCACCCTTCCTCTCCCCGCAGTCGGATCCACATGCCCCAAAGCGCAGAAAGGTTTTCAATCCAGCCCCAGGTCTGGGGCTTTGCACAGCCTTGGCCGTGGGGGCTGAGGGAAGGTCTGAGGGTCTGAACCCCACCCTGGAAGTCCAGCCTGTAACGCCAGGTCTCTTCATAAGAGGGAGGGAGAGACCTTGGTGTGGAGGGGAATCTAAGATCCCAGCTGGGCCCAGCACCTCGCCAGTCACCACCTGTTGGGGGGCCCAGAGCAGAGAGCGAGAATAGGGTCCAGGAGCCAGGCCGAGTGCACACACCCTTCCTCTCCAACGCCACGTTCCTCTCCTCTGCCTGCTCCAGCTGCTTTCCCAGCTGGAAGGTCTGTGTGTTGGCTGCTGCCAGGGCTGCTTGGAGAGCGTCCAGCTCCTCCTGCCGCGGTCTCCTCGCTAGCTGCTCCTCCAGAGACTTCACCTGGGGTGAGGGGGCAAGAGTGGATAGGTGCAGGGGAGAGTTTGGAATTGCTGGCCTCGTCCCTGCCTTGGAGCTGAGCCATGCCGGCACGGGGACATGCAATATTCCACTGTCCCTCGTCTGACTGTCATGTGCGGTTTGCTGTAGGGCCAAGACTGGGGATCACCCTGTTTAGCAGCATTTAGGAGCCCACTCCAAGCTCACTCACTCGAAGATTTCCTGACAACCACGCTGAGCCCGGCTTGCCAGGGGTCCAACACGTGAGCTCAGGGACGGTCTGCATGGGAAAGACTGGACCGTTGGGTGGGACGGGGCTATAAACAGCCTGCCCCAGGAGGACATGGCAGAGGGAGAGGCTGGGGAGCAGACTAAAGCCCTGTGCCCAGAGGTGAGTTATCTGGGATAAGCTAGGCCTCCTTGGGTATGTCTACAAAGAACGCTAAGCGCAGGCTCCGACTCCAGTTTGAGTCAAAGCCCCGCTTCCGTCCAGTCCCAAATCAATCCGCCTTGGGTCAGCGAGCACGGGGGACAGGGAGCCAAGGTGCAGCTAGCACCGAACCTTGCAGACACAATCCCTCACCACCAGAGCCACAGGGACCCGGGAGGGGCTAACGACCAGCCTTACTCCCCATGCCCCAAGGTGCAGCACCACTGGAGCCTCGTGGGCCCACACAAAGTCCCTGCTGCTCTCTGGAGGAGATGCCCACAGTGCAACAAGCAGATGAAGGGGGTAGGGCAGATGATCACACTGTCCGCCCGCCCCCACTGGTATTTCCAGGGTTCACCCTCTCACCTTCTCCTGGTGCTCCTGGTTGGCCTCCTCCTGCATCTGTGTCAGGCTAGCCACCTCGTCCAGGGCCTGGAGCAGCTGGGCGTTGGCTCCCACGTTCTGCAGCAGGATCATGCTCTGCCTGTTGGCTTCCTTCTGCTTCACGAGCATCTGCAGACCGGGGGAGATAGGGGGCTCAGTGGAGGGTTCCTGGGTAGCGTGCCCACCCCTGAACGCAGCCTGCAGGCCCACACTACCCAGCCACCTTCCTTTAATGTCTGCTGTGTGCAGCAAAGCAACTGGCCAGCATGGCTGTGCTCCCCGTGGACGTCCAGAGTCACAGCTGGGCGCCACAGCAGGCGACATGAACCTCTGCTGCTTCTGGGAGCCAGGCTGTGGACTAAGCCGCCAGAGCTCTGCTCCCAAATCTGCCACTGACCCGCCCGGTGACCCTGGGCAAGTCCCTTCTCCTCTCCATCTGGATCTCTGCACCTGGAAGTGGTCGGAGATCATGCATCGAACGTGCTCTGCCCCATGGCCTGGTCAAAGCAATAGGAGGCTTCCATGAACTTCGCTGCGCACTAGACCAGGTAGCTGGAGAGAATCAGAAATCATAGGACTGGCAGGGACCTCGAGACGTCTTCTCGTCCAGTCCACTGCACTGAAGGCCGGACACCATCCCTGGCAGGTGTCTGTCCAACCTGCTCTTAAAGATCTCTAATGATGCAGATTCCACAGTCTCCCTAGGTAATTTATTCCAGTGCGTAACTACCCTGACAGAAAGCTTTTCCTAACGTCCGACCTAAACCGCCTTTGCTGCAACTTAAGCCCATTGTGCCTGGGCCTGTCCGCAGAGGTTAATGAGGACAACGTTTCTCCCTCCTTGTAACAGCTTTTTATTTACTTGAAAACAGTTATCCTGTTTCCCCTCAATCTCTCTTCTCCAGACTAAACAAACCTAGTTTTTTCAATCTGCCCTCATAGGTCGTGGTTTCTAGACCTTGAATCAGTTTTGTTACCCTTCTCTAATTTTTCCGCTTCTTTCCTGAAATGTGGTGCCCAGAACTGGGGACACCACTCCAGTGAGCTCTTATCAGCAGAGAGTAAGAGTTACTTCTCGCGTCTTGCTGACAACACTTCTCTTAATACAGCCCAGAATGGGGTTTGCTTTTTTTTGCACCAGTGTTACACTGTTGACTCCTATTTAGCGTGTGGTCCACTCTGACACCCAGATCCCTTTCTGCAGTTCTCCTCCCTAGGCAATCATTGCCCATTTTATATGTGTGCAATGGGCTGTTCTTTCCTAAAGGGAGTACTGTGCACTTGTCTTTAGTGACTTTCATTCTATTCACCTCAGACCATTTCATCAGTTTGTCCAAATGAATTGCAATCCTGTCCTCCAAAGCTCTTGCGACCCTTCCCAGCTTGGCATCATCGCAAATATAAGTGTTCTCTCTATGCCATCATTTGATTGATAAGGACATGGAAGAGAACTGGACCCAGAACTGACCCCCGTGGGACCCCACTCAGTATCCCTTCCACCTTGGGAACCACTGATAACTACTTTCTGGGAACAGTTACCTTTCCAAGGATGGAAGTTACACTGACAGGAGATTTGCCCTTTTCCAGTCCCCTGGAATCTCCCCTGTCTTCCACGACTTTTCGAAGCTAACTACGAATGGCTCAGATATCGCCTCGGTCCGTATTTTGAGTGCTCTAGGATGTATTTCACCAGCCCCTGGTGACTTACAGACATCTAGCTTGTCTAAGTAATTTTACCTTGTTCTTTCTCTATTTTAGCCGCTGATCCTACCTCATTTTCACTGGCATTCATTGAGAGGCAGGAATTCAAATGATTTTTACTCCTGTCAGCTCTACGAGGCCAGTTAGGATGTAGTCCTACTGAGCCTCATGAACAGGGCTGTTTACTGCACCCAGTTTAGGGCCAATCTCTTGCACTGGAGGAAACGCAATAAGGACAGCGGGGCTGGGACAGGTGTCACCGAGCCAGGATTTGGGGCCAGTCCGGCCAAGTGCTGGTGTAATGTGGGTAGAGCCATTAACCCTTTTAACCCTGCACCTTTCTCAGGAGGGCTGGGCTGCAGAAGGCCAGTCACGTGGAGCTGGGGATGGGTGCGGGTGATATCCACATGGTGTGCAGGGCAGGGAGTGCGGGAGATACAGCGGCCAGCAGGCGGAGCAGGCCAGGCCGGTGCGCAGAGGGCAGTGGGTAGATGTTTAAGGAGGGCAGCAGGATCTTTGTGGCTGGGGTCTGGGACAGCCCAGGGGCATTGTGGGAAGAACTGGGCAGCTCCTGGCTCAGGTTCAGGGAGAACCCTAAGGGGAGGGGAGCAGAAACTGGGTGTCAGCATTGGCCCTCTGTCCCCCCAGGCTTTCCACCCCTGCCTGCTAAGAAGGGCTGCTGCTAGGAGAGGGGAGAAGAAGGCAGAGCTGAGAAGGAGATTTAGCCCAGGGCCAGCCAGCTCTTCCCAGGCACAGATGGGACCTTAACAGGCTGTTCCCCTTCACCGATTCCTAGCATCAGGCCCAGCGTCTACCCTGATCACCTCCGCCCCCAGCCTGGGCAGGGTCGATGGCTCTGCCTGGTCTGCAAACGTCCCAGGTAAAGGGGCTCCCGGCCCTTCCCTGGGGAGACGAGCGCACAGACTACTCCAGCAGGGAGCTGCCCTTGTGCTCCGCATGCTCGTTGGTGTCAGCCCCTTGCTCCGGATTAGGGGATTCAGGTCGGTGTCTAGACTCGCCCTCCACTTGCATCACTTGCTCCTCGATTGCCCTGCAAAACCTCACTCCTGCTCTCTCTTTCTGGAGCAGCCGGGGCGGGACGGAGGAGCACCCGCAGAGCAGAGGGCAGGACTCGTTTTCTCTTATCCCCCACCTCCCTCCCATGTGGACGGGAGCTCCCTGCCCCCGCCATCCTGTACCTTGTGGGCAAAGGTCTCAGCATGTTGCCTCAGGTCCTGCTCCAGCTCCAGCTGCTGCATGGCTTCGCTGTACTCCTGCGTGACCATCTGGGACACTGCCGGGGTGCAGGGAAGAGAGAGAGAACTGTCATCACTCAGCTCTCACTGCACGTGACTCCAGGGCACCAGCCACGGCATCGACCGACCGAGCGGGACTCCTGCTCGGTGAGACTCTTGGCTTCAACAGGAGCATTTGGCAAGCCCCAGCTCCTGGAGTCAGGTGAGATGCTCAGCCCTCAGAGCTAGCGTGGGAATATCTGCCCTCAGTGGAGCTTCCATTTCTAGCTGCAATGCAGCCGTCCCTTGAGTCTCTCTGTGTCACTGTCCCTCTTCCGTACACGGGATAGCAACGCTTCCTGCCTCACAGGGCCATGGGAGGAGAACCACTAATGATGGGGAGGTGGGACAGTAACGCAGGGTCAGAAAGGTTCCTTGATGGGCTCAGACAGGAGTTCTAGCAACAGATTTGCATCAGGTGCTCAGTAAGAATGGGGTCCTTGGTCTCACGGGGGCTTTGAAGAAGATATCTGGAGTGAGGCAGCACCTTGGCTAAATACCTAGATCCCATCTCCCTACCTCCAAGTTCTAAGCGAGTTCTGGGAACAAACCAACAGACAAATGGGAGGTAAAGAGCAGGCTCCAGGCACAGCAGAAGGGACAGGACGCAGAAAAGAAACACCCCCCCTGTCCCAGACATAGACGGGAGCAGGTTCACAGGAAAGTCCATCGACAGGAGCAGAGATACAGATGGGATCAACCCGGCCCAAGCTGTGCTAGTGAGCTGGGCTTGGAGCGGCTTGGAAAATGGGGGGAAAGTTTGTGAAGCGTTTAGAAAATTCTGATCTGGATTTCCATGCCACAGGTTTCCGAAAGGAGCCATTTCCCATTTTCCCACCAGGGGTTTTTTCTCTTCAGAAAAACTACTGAAAAATTTCATTTTTTTGGAAAAAATTCCACTTCACATCTTTGGGTGGGGGTGTTTCTCTGGTTTTCTCTGGTTTTCTGATCCCTCGCTTTTTTTTCTCCCTTGCCACATTTTGCCATGGAAAAAGGGGAGGAAAAAAAAGGAAAAACAATAAACTGAAAAACACAGGAAAACAAAAGGGCAAAAGTTTTCATTCGTCAGTTTCACTGGCCAACAAGGGACATCTGAAAGGTTTGGAAAAGATTTCGGCGTGGCAGACAGGCCAGGTTTTCAGTGAAAACCTGGTGCCAGAACAGTTCCTCCACATGGTGCTGCTGACTCACCCCTCTTGTATCTCTTCAGGGCCTTGTTACTCCTGTCCATCACCGCTTGCAGGGAGAACCTCTCCATTCGCTCCTCTTCCACCTGAAGAGGAACACCCTGGGTTTGAAGCCAGCTCTTTTTTTACACCAGCTCAGCCCCATGGGCTTCAATAGCCTGTGGGCTTGAGACAAACCGGGGCTTGATCCACCCCCTTGTAGCTATGTGGGGCAGTGTTCACCAGGGGAGGGCAGGTGGCTGTAAACAGAGAGATCTTTGGGTCTGGCAAGACTCCCCCCCCCCCCGCCACAGGTCTCCAGGGAATTTGCACCCCTCAGCAGCAAAGAGCCAGGAGGACACCCTTCCACCAGCTCCATCTGGCCTGTGGGAATAGCCCTGATGGAGGAGGAGGCCCGAAAGCTGCTGTAGGTGGCTCTGGGTCACCCCGGGGCATGCCAGGGACATTCCGGAGGAAAAAGGGTGCAGGCCGGAGCTCTGACTATCCCCAGATGCAGCAGTGGCCTGTAGAGGCCGTGGGGCAGCCGAGTGCAAGCCCCGGCAGCCGGCAGACTGCTCTAAGCTGTGGCGGAGGGCAGGGGCCGTGAGCAGCCCCAGCATATGGGGACACAAAGGAGGAATCCCCCAGACCTCTAGAGCTCTAACCCAGGCCAGGGAGGAATTCAGTCTTTATTTTCTGCCGTGGAAACCTTGGGGTCTGACCGCTCGCTCTGCCAAAGCCCAGGGCAATCCCGTTATGTTCGGAGGAGAGACATCGGACTCAGGGCAGGGTGCATGAAGGAGGGGGGCCAGGCCTGGGCATGCCCCAGGTGCGGAGGCAGAAGCTTATCTGGTCACCAGGGTTAGTGATGTGTCTTATGACAGCCCCTAGCGCTGAGTGAAGAACCAGCCCCGCAGCAGGTGGCCACGGACAGGAAGCAAGGGACTAGAGGGGTGGCACGCTGATGAGTGGTCCTAGCTACCATGTTTCCTGGGCATTGCATCAAGGAGAGTCCCCCTACCTGGTCCCTGAGCTTTCTGGTCTGGCTCTCCAGTTCCTGCACTTGGACGATGAGCTCCTTCTTCTCCCCCAGCAGCCTGGACACTTTCTCCTGCAAATCTGGAGCCAGAGGAAGAGACATCAAACAGGGCAGGTCCCTCTCATCGCTTCGCACAATGGACATTGGCCCTAAGGGAGCCAAACCACCGCTAAAGACAGAGTCCACTGTGTCTGCAGCCTTCCCCCGTCCCGGGGACGGTGGGTGCTTCAGACGAACAGGCTCCGAGAAGGCTCACCATTCACCACACTCGCAGCGCCACTCCCACCCTCCCTGTGTGACAGATGGGAAACTGAGACACAGAAGTCACTGAGCAAGTCAAGAGCGCCCAATTACTGCCCCGGGGGCCGCGTGTGGCCTGCAGAGTTACTTCCTGCGGCCCGCGACAACACCCGGAATTTGTAAAATAATTTTAATTTATAATGTAAAATTTTAAATGTGTTTCAGTGACGCAGCCCTCTGGCCAATATGTGGCCCTCGTGCTGATTTGAGTCTGAGATCTCTGTGCTAGAGAGTGTGCCTCCAAAGCACGCCCCCCCGCCCCATCATCTCTGGACTGTGTGATGTGAGAGGTAATATGGTGCTCGGAAGGTGGGGCTGTATAGCTGTATAGGAACAGTGCCCCGTATAGACCTAGGCTCCTCAAACCATTTCCAGGCCACAAAATGAAGTTGTGATGGGAGAAAGCACCATCCTGGAAGCTCTCCGGCTGAAGGGCTCTGGCTGTGCCTGGAAGGTAATGGAAGTGCAAGCTTCCCAGGCACGGACTTCAGCTGTGACCTTGAGAAAACCCTTCTTGGACTGGACGGTTGTAATTCAGTAGCCGTGGCCCAGGCTGTCCTCGGCCTGTCTGAGCATTCCCCAGCACCACTGTGGGGCATGTGATGTGGCCACCTCTCTGCTAGAAGCTGGAATGAAATCCATCAGCTCATTTCATGTATGCCAGCAAACAGCCAGTGACTGTGAACTGTGCTCAGCTCCTGTCCTCTGTAGGTGCCTTGCACCCCATTCTGTGCGCTGCAGTGTCCCCAGTCTAGAACAGACGCCCTGTAGGTGCAAGGTCCTGTATCCCAAATCCCAAGGTATGCTTTTCTGTTGCCTGTACCCTTTGCATTTAAACTGTTTGATTCCTTGAAGTGCACCTGTAGAGTCTGATTTTGCACCCAGAGTCGGGGCCCAGCACAAAAGTTCCCCTCTCTTTTACATCAGCAAAAGTTGGAGATACAAAGCCAGGGTCAGTCTGGCTTGTTGGTGTGAAAAAGCTGGGCAAAGGTGTCTGCTGGGCTCCAGGAAAGCTCACAAGAACAGCCAAAGTCAGACAAGGGTCCATCTAGCCCAGCAGCCTGTCTTCTGACAGTGGCCAATGCCAGGTGCTTCAGAGGGAAGGGAGAAAACAGGGCAATCATTGAGGGACCCATCCTTTGTGCTCCACTCCCAGCAGCTGACACCCGGAGCATGGGGTTGTATTCCTGGCCATGGTAACACTAATAGCCATTGATGGCGGCCCTGTCTTCCCTGAACTTATCTGGTACTTGTTTGATCCCAGGTATACTTTTGGACTTCACAACATCCCCTGGCAGTGAGTTCCACAGGTTGACTGTGTGTGGCATGAAGAACTCATAGGTTGGCATGGCAACGAGTGGACCCATTGCTGTGCTGTGAGGACAAGTAAGTAGCTGAAATCACTGAAATGTATTTCGACTGATCCCTGTTACCAGGGCAAGGCTGCCGTCCCTTCTGGGCCATTGTTCATCGGGAAGGGCCCACTCGCTGGGCAGAGACGGACATATGGACAGGATGCAGCCAGCTGCATCCTCATGGCTGCCTCCTCCACCATCTGCTAGGATGCACCGTGACAACCCTGGACTTTCATTGTCCTGATCCTCAAAGGCCAGACCAGGCCAGAGAGACGCGATTGCTTCCTTCACCAGCATCGGCTAAATCCTGAACAGCTCCTGGGATGGGAGACGAGGTTCATAGAGCCACAGATCTTAAGGCCAGAAGGGACCAATATGATCATTTAGCTTGACTTTCCGCACAGTGCAGACCACAGAACCTCCTGCTCACGTGCCTCGCACCCTCCGCTATGTCTACACTGGCAAGTTAGTTCCAATTAAGGAGGCCCTGGCTACACTCGGCTTTGGTTAGCTGGAATTAAGGGCTTCCTTAATTCGAACTGATAAGTTTGAATAGGGCTTTAGAAGTAAGGCTTTAATTCGAACTAACTAGTTCGAATTAGCCAGTGTGGCCATGTTAGTTCGAACTAATTTCTTAGTTCGAACTAACCGGCCATTGAAATGAATGGCGATCGCTAATTCGAACTAATTTTAGCAAGTGTAGACATCGCCAAGTCATGTGTCTTTTTTCTTCCAACTTTTCTTCCTTCTCTTTCCTACTGGTCCCTGGGGGCCTCTGTCCAATAAGGACCTGACTGAGGGATTCAGGCACTCCCACCTTTCGCCACTCTGCCACACACCCATGAACAGAGGCAGCCGTGACAGCCCAATGCTAAAAGTTTGCCAGCTCTTGAGAGGTGGATCGGACTGCATCCGGGCTGCGTGTCCTCCAGCAGGGAGCATCAGTGCCAGAGAACAAAGCCACACCTTCCCTCTTTGCTGCTGTTTTCTTCCCTTTTGTGTGTGGTGTGTCGTCAGGAAAACAGGCTCAGGCACCAACAGCCGTGACAACCAACCCTCCAGATCATCACAGCTAAACTTCGTTCTGGTCCCCCAGGAAGGGCAGGGACAAAACGCATCCTCCAGTGCCTTCTCATGGCGGGAGACGGTCCTGCAGGCACACCTGCCTCAGTTTCCCTATCATAAAATTCCTCCAACTCTACCTTCGCTCTTTACTTCAATAATGTCCTTGCTGCCGGCTAGTTTATTAACACAAATACTTCAAAATAACCTTTCCAAAGTCCAAGTTTAGAGATCATCACCCAAATACAAAGCCTGGCTCTTCTTCAGCCTGCCTCTTCAGTCGGAGAGGCGGATACGTAGGGGTCCCCTAGCCAAAGCCCAAATGAAATACACAGAGAAAAGGGCATCCACCCAGCCTGGGCTTAACAAAAATGCAAATAACTCAGTTCGGCCCACAATGGGTTATGTTCTCAGCCCCTCCTGGGTTCTCCCTGACCTCAGGATGAGTCCTTTGGACATTCTGTGTCCCTGGGTTCAGAGATGTCAGCAGGCAAATCTCTGTTAGGGGCTCTCTGAACTTTCCCAGCTCTCTCCCTGCAACTTTCCACTACTGCTCTGTGGGGAACTCTGGCAGCTAGCTTGCTTGCTCTGGGGCCTCTCCATCAGACCCTCACTATCTCCTTTCTCCGCTGCTGCCTGGCCCTGCATATAGCCAGGGCGTCTTCTCTCCAGTCCCGCAATTTACCAGGCACAGGTGGATAGGGTCTGCTCCCTTTCCGTGCCCCTCTATAAAAACCTTCTATACAGGGAACAAGGGAAATAGTTACAATGAAAGCCTCACACAGTACTTCATGTTTCTAAGTGTTGTCCTCTCGCTGGGTCTTACTAAGGGGCACAAAGATTTGACTGACGGTTGTTACAGTGGGAGTCACCTGCTAGAACCTGATGCTAAAATCCAGACCTCCCTGAGGATCGATTGCTGGGAAAGTGAATACGAGTTTCTTTAACAACGTATCCCTTGCAGGCTGACGGTCCCTCTTCCCCGCCCCCTTCTCAACGCACCAGGCCCAGGCCCATGCCAGGTCTCTTGGGCACTATGGTAATACAAGAAATAAACAGGGCTCCGAATTGGCACCTGGAAGTCTCACTGGCACAGCGAAAGCCCTCATTTTAGCATTCCCGTTCACATTTAAAAAGTGGACCCAGATTAGCTAAATCCTGGACTCCCCTTTACACCAGTGGTTTTCAAACTGTTTTCCTTGGGACCCAGTTGAAAAAAAATTATTTCTGCCCATGCCCCAACAATTCCATCTTCGAGCAATGCATTCCAGTCTTCTGGTGGTGGCACCAGCGACCTAGTGCCTGAGGGTCTGCGACCCAGGAATGGGTCCAGCCCCATAGTTTGAAACCCACTGTTTTACCCCATGCCCTGGGCAAGGCCAGCACCGTCATGTCTGAAGTCAGGGAAACCATGCGCTTTCTGTTCTGCCCACAGCTGTTTCTCCCCATCCCAACACTGGCCCTGTGTAAACACCTGGGAGGAAGGGACTCCGGAGGGAGAGGGAAGCCTTGGTCAGGGGCTTGACGGAGGTGCGCAACTCACCTTTGATCTGCTGGATGTACGGATACACTGGGTCTCGGCTTGGGTCGGGCGGGGAGTCCACATCAGTGGTCAGACTCAGCATGTCTTCGGGAAGCTGGTTCAACATGGGCAGCAGAGCCACACTGATCCGCTTCAGCTTTTTGTTCTCCCTGTTCACCTACCCGCCAGGTGCAAGAAGAGACAAGAGCCCTTGGTACCGAGACAGAGTGCAGAGACCCTGCTGGAAACAGAATGTGAGGCATCTCCGACAACCAGAGGAAAGGGAACATAGGAATTGCCAGGCTGGATCAGAACTGAGGACCATCTAGCCCAGCAGTCTGACTCTGACAGTGGCCAGCACCAGCTGCTTGACAGGAAAGGATTGTTTCCTCTTAACACATTATAGTTTGTTTCTTCTCATATCCTGCAACCCGAGGGTTTACCCCTCCTTCTGAAACCCATGGTAATTTTGACAGCCCTGGTATTATCTTTATCCCCATACCTGACCAGTCTCTTTCTGAATCCTGCTAAGCCCTTGTCCTCAATGATCTCTTGTGGCAATGAGTTCCACAGGCCAACTGTGCATCGTGTGACAACATATTTCCCCCTCTCAGATTTGAATCGGCCCCATTTCAATGCCAAGAAGTGTCCTCTCATCCTTGGGAGCACAGAAGTGCCGATTCACCTTCTCCGTACCAATTGCCACTATTCTGTTCCTGTTAGCCCCTCCCCATGTGTCAGATGCTGCTTGGATTTTCCTGGCTGCTGGTAAAGCCAGTGGGAATGATTGCACTGTAAAGTGAAACTAATTGAAAAATTTTCCTAAGGAAAATGTTGATGGAAATGAAGAAAACTTTGTTTTCTCGGAAGAATTTTTATTTGGAAAATTTTAATTTTTCAGCAGAAATTTGAATTCCAGAAAAATCTCAGCCAAATCGAAATATGTAGCTTTAGGCTACCTGGCTGGACTGTATCTCCCATAATGCACCACAGTGTCTCCTCTTGGAGAGGGAAAGTGAAGCACCATGGGAGTCCCTGTACATGGTGCATCATGGGAGATGTATCCATTTGAGTAGCCCAATCTACAGAGCACATGATACAAAAACTACAACTCCCATGAGGCATTTTTTCATTCAGGGAGCTGGCGGGTGTTTGTTTCCCAGTGAAAACTAATCTGTATTTTCCACTCTTAAAAAAAAATCATTTCAGGTTCCCACCAAAAAGCAGTTCAGACAGACAATTTCCCTAGTGCCCAAAAGCCCTAGTGCGTGGCTTGACAGCTACCGCTGGCTGGTGGGCAGGGGTCTGGCTGAGGAGCAGAGTGACTCCTGCACAGTGCAGCTTTGGCCCCTTGCGGGGAAGTGAGGACTGGCAGATTGCTAACACCACCTGGGCGGCTCCCTGGCTCTTACCTGGGCTGCGTACACTTCGGCTTGTTTGCGGCACGATTTCTCAATTTCATACTCTGCCTCCAGCGCTGAGAGCTCTGCCAGCAGCCTCTGCGATGCTGTGAACGAGAAGGGGAAGCTGGCAGAGGCAGGATGCAAGCCCCCTGCTCCATCCCCAACACGGGAACAAATCCCAGCAGAGCGCTCGATCCACATGAAACAAACAAGGAGTCCTCTGGCACTTTTAAAGACCAACAAACTTATTTCTCGCAAAAGTCTTTGTGGGCACAGTCCCACTTCATCAGATGCATGAAATGGAAACTGTAATGTGTGAGGTGTAGATACATACAGAGAAAGGTGGGTCACAAGGTCAATTCAAACAGTTCCAGAGGGATAGTCTGCTAGCCTAGCTCAGAAAACCAAACAAGTTGCTTTGATTCAAACAGTGTGGAAGAGGGAAGCAAGAGCTGTAAGCAAGAGCTGAGAAGTGAGAAGGGTAATAGAGGGGAAATCACCTTTTGTAATGAGCTAGCCATTCCAGATCCCTATTCAAACCCATTGTGAAAATGTCTAGCTTGCATATGAATTCCAGCTCTGCAGTTTCATGTTGTAGTCTGGTTTTGAAGGTTTTTTTGCTGGCGTCCTTTAACTAGCATGTTTGTTACAGAATGTCTGGGTAGATTGAAATGTTCCCTATTGGTGTTTGAATGTTACCGGTCTTGATGTCTGATTTGTGATCATTTATTCTTTTGCGCAGAGACAGTCCAGTTTTTCCAATGTATAACGCAGAGCGGCATTGTTGGCCATGATGGCATATATCATACTGGTAATGTTCAGGGGAAGGAGCCCCTGATGGAGCGGCAGATTTGGTTAGGTCCTATGATGGTGTCACTTGAGTAGATAAGTGGGCAGAGTTGACATCAGGGTGTGTTGCAGGGATAAGTACCTGGCTTAGTGTTCCTGTCGTATGGTGTGTAGTTGCTGGTGAGTATTTACTTACGGTTGAGGGGCTGTTTGTAAGCGAGGATTGGCCTATGTTCCAAGGCTTGAGAGAACGAGGGATCAGCCTCCAGGATAGAGTGCAGATCCTTGATGACGTCTTAGAGATGTTTTACTTCGGGCTGTAGGTGATGGCCAGTGGTGTTCACCTGTCCTGAAGTAGTTGACTTCTGGGTACCTGTCTGGCTCTGTCAATCTGTTTCCTCACTTCCCCAGGTGGGTACTGTAGTTTTAAGAATGCTTGATAGAGATCCTGAAGGTGTGTGTGTCTGTCTGAGTGATCGGAGCAAATGAGGTTATATCTTAGGGCTTGGCTGTGCACAGTGGATCATGTGGTGTGCCCTGGATGAAAGCTGGAGGGATGTAAGTAACTATAGCGGCCAGTAGGTTTCCTGTATAGGGTGGTGTTAATTAGTCCATCACTTATTTGTATTGTAGTGTCCAGGAAGTAGATCTCCCGCGTGGAATGGTCCAAGCTGAGGTTGATGGTGGGTTAGAAATTGTTGAAATCATGGTGGAATTCTTCAAGGGCCTCCTTTCCGTGGGTCCAGGTGATGAAGGTGTCATCAGTGTAGCATAAGTAGAGGAATGGTACTTGGGGATGAGAGCGGAGGAAGCGTTGTTCTAAGGCAGTCATAAAAATGTTGGCATATTGTAGGGCCGTGCTGGTACCCACAGCCGTGCTGCTCACTTGAAGGTATAAATCATTTGCAATGGTTGTGGTTGAGTCTAAAGTCACAAAGTTCAGCCACGAGGTGTGACCTGACACCATCTGGGATAGTGTTCCTGATGGTTTGTAGTCCATTTTGGTGGGAGATGTTGTCGTAAAGACCTTTTACGTTCCTAGGGTATGTCTACACTAGCAATTTCGGTTGATTTAAGGACCCTTAAGTTGACCTAAATTACTCCATGTCTACACCTGACTTTCATTAAGTCGACTTAAGAAATTCCTTAACTCGACTTAATAACAATCGCCCATTAGGTCGACTTAAGCCTTAAGTCAACTTAAGGATGGTGCGGACGGGGAGTAAACCTTAAGTCAACTTTATTAAGGCCAGTTAAGTCGACTTAACAAAGTGGATTACGTCAACTTAACGTTAAGTCGACTTAAAATCAACCTTATTAAGTCAACTTAACAAAGTCGACCTAAATTTGTAGTGTAGACATACCCTAGCTAGTGGCCAGGATGGTATTTTCTCAGTCCACACAGTCTGCCGCCTGGGCTCTGGCGCTCGCCCTCATCCCCGCAGCCCGGCTCTCATTCGGGGAGTTTGCCCTGAAAAGCCAGAGGAGTGTAGCCGTGAGGTCTGTGGCAAAGCCGGGAACCAATCCCGCACTAACAGCTGAGACAAGCGAGGTCCGGCATTGCCAAGAATTCCCAACAGCTACAATGAAAAGGTTGCATGCTCTTTTTTTATTTACGTGCTTCTGGTGCATGTTCGTTAATTCATTTAACATAACACGTTTTTAACGGAGTTAAGAAAAGTCTCCAGGAAGCACACCGTGCGATTCAATTTAAATCAGGCACAGTGGATTCTCTCCAGCAATGCCAGAAAGCCGGAAGAATGTAACCCTGTGGGAGGCTCACATCTTGGCATGGCTAATAGATTCCCAAGAAGCGGTCTGGTTACCACGGCAATTTACCACTGCCAAGCGCCATTTATAAGGGTCTCGCTGTGCTAAGCGCTGCCTGGCAAGACGTTAAAATGTTCAGTAATAGCTTTGACGTTTTGTGAGACCAGAGAAAAAGACAATTTCTATTGAGAGACGCTCAATCAAATAAGGAAGGCAAAGCACGGGAGGTTTTGAAGAACGATGGGGAAAGAACGTGGCAATTTCAGACATCGCAGGGTGGCACCCGTAAATGGTTAACAAACAGCTCTGGGAATAAAAAAAATAAATTCCTGGCCCTGTTTGCTTCTTTCCGCTAAACAAGGCTAATTAAGGCTACAGTACCTGGAAAAATTTGTCACAAACCACGTCCCTACACTGCTCATCACAGGACCGCATCGCGATCGAAGCTTCCATCGAAACACCTCGAGCAGGAAAACACTTCTAGAGCCGTGTTTTTTCTCGAGCAAAGGCACCGTGCTGTCTTGGAGCACAACGAGAGAGTCAGGAAGAACGGAGAGATTTTGAAGTGAACAGCAGATGCTTCAGTTGTTTTCGTCTCATCAAAACTTGCATTTTGTGGCCACTATGTGGAAGGCATCTGTCAGCCCAGGTAATGTCAAAGAACTTTTTGCTATTTTTTTTTGTCACTATGGGGAGAGATTGAAGGTTTATGGGCAGAAAAACGATCCATTTTTCCCAGCCTAACACAGACAGTTCAGCCCGACTTGATCAAATGCACGCTGAAGAAATAACACCCTATAAGGACCGTGAGATTGAAGAGTGCAGCTCTTTCATTTGCAAGGCAGCCAGAACAACTGACCTTTCTCACTCGAGCCAGCTTTCACTGTTTTGGCACAGTCTGGAGAAGAGGCACACACAGAAGAGTTCATGGTTTTAAAGATGCCAGCGCAGATTGAAATGCAGTTTCTTTGAAGCGGGCTATGGATTCAGTGATATTAAAATGTGACTACAGAAGGACACTGCACACACAGAGCATCACAGCTAAACACGACGTTGTAAACTGGTCGATGCTGTTATTGCATGCTGGATCAAAAAGAGGAAGATGGATTGACCTTCACTATATGTTAGATAAGCGAACATGTCTTTTAATGGATGCATAACTGTCAATTTCTTGCCAGGACATGAAAACCTGGCTTGTCTGTCTTGAAAGTTTTGAATTAATGATTTTTTATACCGTATTTGTGTCTTCATAGCAAATATTCCACTAAACAATACATGATTTTCAGGTTCTGATTTGGCAATTGAGTACACAAGTTTTTTTAGTGCTAATATTCCTTTTTTTAAAATTAATGTGGTTCTGCAAAAATTACATAGCAATTGTAGCCTATTATTGGAGTGTATGAAAATGGTCTAAGTAGAGACATATGACATTAGCTGAACAATGTCAATTAATGTTTGGGACTTTAACTTAAGGCGGTGTTGAAATGAATGTGGAAATGTCTGGACTTTTCAAATATTTTTGTTTACTTGGAATTGCTCTTCTTCCTTCTCTGTATGCAGAAGAATTTGAAATGAGTCTTTTCTGGCTATTTAAAAATTGTCTCATGATAATGGCTATTAAATTAGAGCTTGGGTGGGAAAAATGATTATTTTGTGATCTCTGCTGTGCCAATCAAAATGCCACGGGTTACCCCTGGACGCCAGGGCTGTAGGATCTTTGTGCAGGACCCTATCCATGATTCATCCTGTATCAGCCGTGGTTGTTTTACTAGTGAGGTCAGCGTCTCAACAGCTCAGCAAAAAAGGCCAGCCAAAGAGCGGAGCAAAACCAGCTAGCCAATCAGAGCTGAGCCGAGAAAAAGATGGGCGGGATGGTCCCCCTAACTCAGTGGCTTTCAAACTTTTTTCCTCAGGACCCAGTTGAAAAAATCATTGATGTCCGCAACCCAACAATGACATCTTCGAGCAATGCATTCAGGTCTTTCGATGGCAGCTGCAGGGGGTGCCGCGACCCAGTGCCGGAAGGTCTGCGACCAGTACTGGGTCCCGATCCTAAGTTTGAAAACCACTGCCCTAGAACACAGGACAACTGCCCTGCTGGCCCGTCCCGAGAACTGGCCCCGAGGCCACCTTTCCTGGCCTGGTACCCTGCAGCCTAACGGCAGGGTTGCTGTGTCCTACCTCCTGTGCAATTGCAGATGGGCCCAAAGCAGATCCTGCCCAGCCTCAGAAGCACTTCCAGAACGTGACCTGACATTTGTAACTTGCCCCAGCGTTGCTCACCGGCGTTAGGAATATCATTCGGCTAGCGTGTAAGAGCCCCAGTAAAGATGAGGTCTAATTGTGCTGGGGGCTGTACGAACAGGTGACAAATAGTCCATGACCTGGGTAGCTTGAACTGAACTGTCAATGCTTTGGGGCAGGAGCCATTTTTCGCCCCATGTGCGTACAGTGCCTCGCACAATGGGGCCCTGGCTGGAGCTTCCAGCCCTACCACAATCTAGGGAACAACCTTGCTCTCCTCCCAAGCCCGTAGGTACCAACACGACCAGGGATGCTTCCTCCTTTAAAATAAGGGTGGTTGATACAACGCGCTCCCACGAGGAGGAGTGGGTGCTGGGCCGAGGTCTAACCCAGCTGCCCAGGTGCATCTGCCGCTCTTGGGCTATGTCTACACTTGTTAATTTAAGTCGACTTAGTTAAGTCGACTTAGTGTGTCCACACTTAAAATTAAAGTCGACTTAAAGGGGAACTTACAAAGTCGACCTAGAGCATCCACACTGGATGCTCTAGGTCGACTTTGTGGGGCTAGGGGGACCTTGGGCAGGTCCACGGTGGCGGGGGGGCACCCCTTGTGTGCAATGGGGTGAAGGGGGACAGGGACCCTGGCAGGGCACAGCCCTGTGTGTGATGCTGTCTGGATTTAGGGAAGCATTTATGATATTATTTTCTATGGATATCTCATAAATGCTATAATCCATAGGAACTATGTCATATTTGGTATCAATAGAAAGGTAGTAATTTGCTGGGAATAATTATATTGTTTATGTATAGGAATTATATTTTGATTAGAAGTTAGGAATTTGATGTTATATCTATACTTTAACTTGAATCATTATGGAGGAATGCCTTAGACAGGAGGGTGTGAACAACCATTGTCTCCTTAATGGCTCATCAGGTTTCTCCCTTTGGCCCATTGTAGGTGGGAGCTTCCTTAACATTAAGGAGACAATGGTTGTTCATACCCTCCTGTCTAAGGCATTCCTCCACAATGATTCAAGTTAAAGTATGGATATAACATCAAATTCTTAACTTCTAATCGAAATAGAATTCCTAGACATAAACTATATAATCATTCCCAGCAAATTACTACCTTTCTATTGATACCAAACATGACATAGTTCCTACGGATTATAGCATTTATGAGATATCCATAGAAAATAATATCATAAATGCTTCCCTAAATCCAGACAGCGCCCCCCCAGGTCTCTGCCCTACCCTTTGGGGGGCATGCCAGGCTCCCCCTGTGCCCCCCAGCAGGGAGGGCATTGGTGTAGTCCTGGGGTAGCCCTAAGTCGATTTAGGGCTACCCCAGGGCTACACTGGCTTAATTCGACTTTAAAAAGTCGAATTAAGCCTTAAGTCTAATGAAAAGGTGGTTTAATAAAGTCAACTTTATTTTCCTTAAGTCGACTTAAGGAAACTGTAGTGTAGATACAGGGTAAATTAAGTCGACTTAAGCAAGCTTAAGTCGACTTAATTTACCAGTGTAGACGCAGCCTTGGTTATTTCGGAAGAGGGTGGGGGAGATCAGAGCAAAGGTGGGGGGATTAGGAAAGCTCCTGGGACACTCACCATTGTGGGATGGGTGGAGAAGGGAGATGATGGGGACAGCACGGATCTGGGCAGTGGAACCCAGTTAGAGCACCCTGCTGTTCCCCACGCCGCCTGGTCATGTGCTTGGAGCTCAGCAAATGGGCCCCGATTCTGTAGCCACACACTGCATTGACTGGGACTTGCATTGCGTCCAAAGGGCAAGGTGGGAGGAGGCTGGCTGTCTGGTCCATTCAGCTGGGAGCCAGCGGTGTCCTTTCCAGCTTGAGCAGCCAGATCTGGACTAGCGCTGATTAAACTAGAGCGCTAAAAACAGCAGCCCACAGATTAGGCACTCCAGCCACGATCCTGTCTGAGGCCCTAGCTTTGCACGTGGGTAGCAAATGAGCTTGAACAAAGCTAGCGGCGGTGGGAGTGCCATTTGAGATCTGATTGCAGCACACGTCCCAGCCCCAAAGGAGAAAAGTGGCTCCTGGACTGTGTCCCTGGGGCAGGGGCCATGGATTTTGTTTGCATACAGAGGCAGGGTAATTCAGATCAGAAAGGGCTGGTGACTAGATGAAGGCTCTGGAAGTCTTTACATGAAACAGAAATCCCTCTGCGGGGGAGGAGGGGATGTTGGGAGGGAACGCAGGGGACTCTGGAGAAATACAGCCAGGTCCTCTGAGCCAAGGTTTCATTCAGACATGAAGCAGAGAGGTGAAAAGAAGGGGCCAAACCCAAGGAAAGGGATAGCAGTGGCCTAGGTTCCCACCCAACCTGTGGTACTTATGTGGCCCTGTCACCAGAGCAGCTGAGCACCTCAGTGTCAAGTGTTTCTCCTTACAGCCCATTGCTGTACCCATTGTACAGATGGGGCACTGAGGCACAGACACACTAAGGGCCGGAACTTCAAAGGTATTTAGGCTCCTAGTGGGGGGTTGTAAATCTCACTTGATGCCTCGATGAAAGTCTGGAAACAGCCCCAGGCACTGGAACGAGGGTAGATGGGAATTCAGTGGGGGAAGTGGAACCCAGGTCTCTCAACGCTGGCTCCCTATACTGGGCCAGCTGCTCTCTCCGCTGCATGCTGCAAAGGAAGAGCAAAGCCCCGATGGCAGTTCTCGGAGAGGCCAGCAAATGGTGCCAGACGGTTGGGAAGGATGCTGTGATTGACAGCACCATAAGCAGTGCAGAGATCAGGAGCCAGCGGCGTTGCTGGGCACGGGCACACGGGCCCCGAATGTTTTGGGGAGCGTCCTGAGCTGTGCCAGGGAGCTGGGGCCGGATGGGCCTTTTTAAATCTCCACCCTGCTGTGCTCCCAGGGGTGTGGCTCAGGGTGGGAAATGTAAATGCAGGTTCAGGATCTCACCTCCTTGAGTTTCAGCTGTGGTAAATAGTGTGCTGGGCTGGGGGCTCGGGAGATGAGTGTGGGTCGGAGCCAGGGGGATGCACACGGCTGGGGGAGAGTAGGGAAAGGGATTTGGGGTCAGGAGACAGTGTGCAGGGGCAGGGGACAGGGGAGGCCAGGGGCTTGGTGTACAGGGATGGCAGGGGCAGAGGAAGGTGTGCAGTGCCTGGGGAAAGTGGGAGGTGGAAGAGATCCAGAGCTGTGCTCTGAATATTTAGCAGCTCTGTCAGGAAGGACAAAGAACAAATGGGAATCACATGAGAGGAGATCCCTTGACCCGCCAAAGGGGGGCTGGTTCTGCCCCCGGCTAGGTGTAGAGCAATGGCTGCTGGGAAATTTTACATTTTAACTGAAAACCATTTTGTTCTGTCATATTTTGCCCTGCGTTTGAGAAAAGGAAGGAATGAGTAAGTGCCAAGATAATCTCAGGCGATAAATAAATGTGTTGGTCTTTGAAAGTGCCACAGGACTCCTTGTTTGTTTTGCTGAGCTAGACTAACACGGCTCCCCCTTTGGAAGATAATTATTATTCTCCTTAAAATATACCCTCAGCTCCTGGAGGCAAGTGGATATGATGATTTCAGCCTTCATTCTTAAAGGGAAAGTAAGTTTCCAGCCAGCCCTTTTGGCTTTGGAGAAAGCTTCAAAATGTGACCCCCCCCCCATATATCCTAAAGGGTCATAAAGCAGCAGGCAAATAAAAAGAACCCCAAATTTATTATTTTAACATCGTCTCATGATTTTTAAGCCAGTCATATGACTTTTGGTGAGCCTCACTCATGATTTTTGAACATTTGGGGCTGGCAATACCGTGAAAGGGAATTGAAAGTGTCAGTTTCTTTCCTGTTTCTATTATTATTTGTGGTATGGGAACACCCTTAGAGCCGCAGCCAGGGCAGCATAATTTGCTAGGATGTTCCCAAAAGTTAAATGATCTTTTCCAAGCTTGAACTGCAGAAAGGAAGTAGGTGAAATGACAGAAAGTCACCTAGACTTTTCTACCGCTCTTTCAATTGTTGTATACCAGAGTGTGACACAAAGTAAGAATGTTCCGTATCATTTTAAACCTGACCACAGGCTTGCCACAAGATGTCAGAACATGTTAATATTAGAGCTGAGTGGGGCTAATATTTATCTAATTTTCTTTCTTTATGAACAAATTAGGTACAGTGGTCCTGTCAGCTAATTTCTAAAGTTATTTGCAAAAAACCAAAAGCCCTCGAGTTTTCAGGTGCCTAAGGAGCCTCTGGTATCGCAGTGAAATCCCCTCGCCCCTCTCCAAATCTGAACTGGGATCCCTGGTGTCTGTGTATCTGCTCAATCTGGAAATTACAGCACTGGTGCAGACGTGCTCGTAGATCTTCAGCTCTATGGGGCATGGGCCATTGCTGTTTGATGTTTGTACAGCACCTAGCACAGTGGACCCATTTATCAATTATCATGGCACAGCTCGGCCCGCCAGCAAACAGCCTGTTTTCCCATCTGCCCTTCAGTGCTCACAAGCAACGGGAGGCAGCTGGCCAGATTTCGTGGTCACCCTCAGGTCGGCTGCACTGGATAATCAGCACGCTCTGTGGTTTTAAGTGCCAGATCCACAGCTTGACTGCTAGGTAGAAAAAATGGTTTCAGTGGGCCAGGATTTTGCTCATTCTGGGCTGCCAGATGAGAGGAACAGGCGCGGACAACGGGGGGGTTAGAATTTCCCGTGCCCTGGCTTAACGATACTCTCCCCATTGGCACATGTTCAGAGCCCTGTTGTGCTGGGCGCAGGACGGACAGGCGGGCGGCGAAGCTAAAGCACAGATAGGAGCTGGGACTTGCCTAACATCACCCAGCTGGTCGGCAGCAGGGCGAGGATGAGAGCTCAGCTCTCCTGGTTCCCAGCCTGCACAGCTGGGAGGTTACGTTTAGGAGACACGGCCCTGGCTCATTACCTCCATTACCATCAGCTTTAATGAGCCCCGCGGCCACAAGTCTCATGGAGGTCTCTCTCTCTCTCTCTCTCTCTCTCCTTGAGATTCTGGGAGGGGGAAAGGCGAGGAAGGCCAGGGACTTACCTTGCTCAAACTCAGACAGCTTCTCTTTAGCGTCATTTCTCTCCTGGAGAAGGGCCTCATGCTACAGGCAGAAGCGAGGAGACAGCACTTCATTTACACATCACCTTTTCTCCCAAAGTTCCCAAAGCACTTCACCCACCACTCAAAAAGCAGCCACCTCTGGGGTGATACATGGCACCTGTGTTTAACACCATGCCGCAGTTTGGGACAGGGCGCAAAGGATCTCATAGTTCTTTCGGTCCTGACCCATTTGTACTGGCAGAGGGATTTGGGTATGTACCAGAGGGCTCTGTGAGGAGGCGTGGACTCTGCTGAAAGAAGTCTCTCCATTCAAGAATGATTATGCCCATAGAGGCCCTAATCAGGAATGGGCCTCTTCATGCCAGGATCCGTATGAGCACCCAGCAAGGGACTGCCGCTGTCTGAAGAGCTACATCAGACGCACGCCTCCCAGCAACGCAAAAACAGGGCAGAGGACTCTTGGCCTAGCCCTTTGGGAACTCTGCCCAACGCAAGGACTGGGGACATCAAAACGAAACATACCACAGCCACTTCTTCATCCTCCGAGGGCTCGCTTTCCGATTCCAGAATGGCTGCAGGGAACAGAAAGCACAGCAGGAAGTTACCACTGTTAACATGAAACCTTTGCAGCAGCTCAACATTCGAGCAAGGTCTTTGCTTCCTACGTGCGCTTTCCAACCCTGGGGCCCAGCACCCGCCGACGCCACCAGCGCCCATGGGAGCCTCTGTGCCTTTTAGGGCCACAAAAGCACCTGCTCCCGAAAGGCAGTCACCCCAGCTGTTTAATGGATTTACACCACAGCGTTGCCAACTCGTGATTGTATCACACGTCTCATGCTCACCATGGAAGGTCAAGATTCTGCCATGGGTATTTTTGAATAGAAGTCAGGGGCAGGTTGCACATAAAACATTCACAGACGCCCGCAACATGCCCCTGAGTTTTACTAAAAATACCCTGGGTGGGGGGAGGGAGGGGAAACAGAGCTGCCGAGGCTTGCAGACGCTCCAGCGAATTGCTCAGCTGTTGGGCTGTCCTGGGGCTAGCTGCCGATCTGTTGTTCAGTGGCCCCAGGGGCTAACAGCTGCTCCAGCCCTGCCCCAGAAGTCACGGAGCTCCCGGAAAGTCAAGGAATCTGTGGCCAAATCGTATCCTTACTGCTTTGTGTTTTCCTTCAAGCCCCCGGTCTTGGAGTCAGGCGGGGATGTGAGAATCCATTGTTCATTGCCTTTTAAAAAGGCCCCATGATTTTTGAGTCAGGTGACGCTGGCGGGCAAGGTGCCAGCTCACACCAAGGCCCCTAGTTCTCAGCTGAATGGTGACAAAGACATCGCTGGAGCGGCGTGGCAAACAGGGATTAGAATGATACGAATGTTCCCCGTGCAGTGTTTCGACTTCATGAAATGCTTGTAAGTTGCTGCCTGCAATAATCGCACTTTCGACACCTGTATCCCATGTGGGAACTGCAGCTTTCGTGCTGTTTGGACTCGGAAGGGCAAAGATTACTAAGCATAAGCGAAAGGTCCCCAGCGCGTGGCTTGGGTAAGCGCTGCTGGACAGATGGCACTTGCTTAGCAGAGAAGCGTCTATTTCTTTTTGAACCACAAGACTGTTTGTAGATATGTTTACCTGCCTTAGCCCTGCAAATAACTCTTATTTCCTTCCCCTAATCAATAAACCTTTAGACACTTTGTTGTAGGACTGGCCACAAGTGTCCTCTCTGATGTGAGATCTAGGGCGCAATTGACCAGGGGTAAGTGACTGGTCCTTTGGGTCTGGAAGTAAGTGAACATTGCTATGCCCTCTGTCATTAAACCAGTCTGACCTAGATGGCGAGACGGATCAGAATACACAAAGGGACTCTCTGTGTCTCCATGGGTGGGCTGTTACAGTGTCTGGGGGTCTGACAGGTCCATCTCATGATTTTCTAGGGGTCTGTGTGGCCAGGGCTGCCAATACTGATTGCTTTGCAACACTTTCATCTGCCTTTTCCCCCCCGATGAGGATGTCATCCCTCTCTTCAAACAGGACTGCAGGGACGGGAGATGTGCAGGCCACTGGGAGCAACCTGGAACCAAGGAAAGAAGGACCCCTATACGGTGTGATCGGGGCTTAGCAGGGAGGAGGGAGGGATGTGGGAGACGGACCACATGTCTTTCCCATCTCTTGGCTTCTCCGATTGGCGTGACGCAGGAAGCTGGGGTGATAGCAGTGGCGTTTGGAACGGGGACCGCAGCAGCCCAGCCCCCCCAGTGAGAGAATTTGGGGTTGAACCCCACCCACACACAAACAAACACTCTCCCCCGCTCTAGAAGGCAGAGCAGACCCAGTGACTCTGGGTGTGGAAAGCACTGGAGAGCACCATCCATGCGGGAAGAAAGAACATAGGTCAGACTTACAGGGTGGGGGCCTGGAGCCTGGAACAATGGGACTCTGAGCAGGACTTAGGGGCCGGGGCAGTGCCCCGTGGAAGGAGGCCACCCAGTGCCATGCTGTAGCTAGGAGAGAGGGCGCTGGCTCCAGAGACACGAGCCGAGGAATAACAGGTGGGAGTAGGGCGGGGGTATTTCCTCGCTGTACGGCGCTGGTGGGACAGTTCCTGGAGTCCTGTGTCCAGTTTTGGGGGCCACAGTCCAAAAAGGTTGCTGACAAATTGGAAAGGAGCTTTCAGAACATTACCTAGCTGGCTAGACACGCCAGATTCCCAGCATCCTCATGTTCTGACTGCAGAGTAATAAACCTGGCGCATTTGGGGCTGTCACGCTGCTGTGTACAGAGCTCGGACCCTCCCAGCCCCCGCTACCTGGGCCAAATGGCAATCTCCATGAGCTACTAGCAGTAGAGGGTCCATGACACACAGTGAAGCAGTTCAGCTTCCATCCTGCAGAAGGCAGAGGTGCGCACACACCAGCAAGGTCATTACCGTTGTACAACATGGGGATGGAAGTCTATTTAAAAGGGCCCCACTCATTCGTGTCAGTGGGGCTCAGTTAGTATCGTGTGTGCTCGAGTGTATAGGCTGAGTCCTGGCAGTGAGTCAGGTTAGCGCACAGGCTGAGCCCGCTCTGCCCCACTGCTGGCCTTTTCAGACATCGAACCGAGGGCTGGGGGAAGCTGTCAAGACGCTAAAGGCCCTTCCGCCCTCCCTGTACTAGACCCAGTGTTAAATAAGCTTGGCCATCACTCAGCAGGGAGTGAATCCTGGGTGTACAATGGTTTGGTGGGAAGGAGGGAAAGGTAGAGGAAGGCATGTGTGCAGTTAGTCTGCTAATGGAGAACAGTCTACTACTGCTGCCAGCTGATGGAGTTATTCCTTTAGCTCAAGTGGGATCGGTCTGGACAGGGTCAAATCCTGGCAATGGGACTTTGCAATTGATGTCGAAGGGGCCAGAATGTCTCTCTGGGCACCGAATACTACTCTGTGTGCACGGAGGAGGATGGGGGGCGCTCGAAGAGACATACAGCAGGATTCAGAGCCTGTGTCTGACCTAATAGAACAGCTCTGATCTGGTGGAGAATGTGCTCTGGAATCTAATCCTCCCCCCTTTTAAACCCACCATCCTATTGCTGAGAAATCGAATGCCCTGCAAGCGTCCCTGTTTACTGTAGGACCTACAGTATATTTGCTCCCAGACTGCAGAGCATGACAGGAAATGCTTAAGTCAACCTAATAAAAGCCCAGTGTGGACGTGGTTTTGTGTAGTCGATCTAAGTTGCCAGTGTAGACGCACCCTACCAGTGAGGCATGTGGGACGGGTGGGTGTGGAAGGGACAGACAGACGCTGACTCCATCTAGTCCCGTAGGGAAGTAGCTAGTGGTTAACATAAATGGTTCCCATTATTACACGCTGTGGTTTTCGTTGCTGGTATGATTCAGGTAGTCACTGCCGCAGTTCTCATTGAAATTGCATGTTTTTAGCCTGCGTTAGGCCAACACCTTCTGCAACCCGCTAGAGTCCATGGGTCACCAAAGCCCAGAGCCCCCCAGAGTATTAATGTCTCCATTGTAACGGTCTCTTTAGAAATGTGGACAGAGCGGGCCGGACAGGCCAGATTCCCCCAGCCTCAGCCCGACAGCAGTGAGACTGGATTAACCAGCCACTGCTGCCCTGGACCAGGCCATTAGCCAGCCCCATCTGGCCAGATGTCTGACAGGAAGAGAGACATTTCCTGCAGACAAGTGCAATCCAGAGCCAGCCTTTTCTTCTTGACTCAGCGGATGCCTCGGAGCAGGAGCTCACCCTCCTAACAAGCAAGTGCAGCTTTGTGTCCCCATTAGCAGACGCTCAGATCCCTTTTGAATCGTCCGCTCAGCTGTTTGCAGTGCACCTTGTAACATGCGCTCTGGGGAGGCTTACCTGTCAGATGGGTCAGGCTGTCGCCGGCACACTCCATTCTGATCCGAGCTGACAGGACGACGTCTCCGTCCTGGTGCTGTCTGATGCCTTTGATGCGAGGCGACTGGTCTCTTTCCTCTTTGGCACAGAAGGCTGGGCCTTTTTCATCCCTCACCCGAATGGGAAACTGAAACCTTCCTGCTTCCTGTGGAGGAACTCTTGAGAATTTGCAGTTGCACCCAAGGAGGGACTCAGCCACTGTGACAGGATCACAAGCAATTTGCAAGTCTAGAGGGGCCCTGGTCCGTGTGACTTCATTTGCACTGGTGCAAAGTGAACACAAAATAGTACGAGAGAAATGCTGATTAACACGAAGGCTGCATCTGCCTGGGGAAGCTGGTCCAGCAGGCATGAAGTGAATTTAAAATGCCGTAGCTATTCTGAAGTAAGAGTGTCCACACGCTGAGCCACTCCAGCGTGGCTGCTGTGAATTGCTTTACCCTGCCACGGCTCAGCTGGCCAATCGCCCAGAACACAGTGTGTACCAAGAGTGCACGCTCTGTAAAACTTCCCAGCGTGGGCTTCACACAGGCAAATTACAACCCCTTGGAAAGGCTTTGGTGTCAGAGAGCAGCACTTGGGCAGCCATGCCTACTGGTTAAAGCAGGAGTCAGTAGCCGGGAATCAGAGCCCATGGCCAGAGCTGGAGTCAGAAGTCAGAGCCAAAAGTTAACTAAAGTGCGGCAAGGGAGGAGCAAGACTGGAACGAGACCAGGAGCAGGGAGATCTGGGAGCTGTCGCAGCCCTGGACAAACACTTTGAGCAGCCACTAACTTTCTGTGGGCTCAAGAGTCAGCCGACAACCTCCTCCCACCAGTCAGGACGTGCAGTCATCAGGCCGCCCACTCCTGGCCAGCTGGGCTCAGTAGGTGAGTCGAGACAGGCCCTGATCCCTGACACCTGGTGACACTACATGCTGGGGGTGGACCCCTGGACTTGATTTCATCAGAAATCTGCAGCAGCTGCTTCTTGCACAAGTGGCACAGGTGCTCACCGCTCAGCGCCCAGGGCCACACTTCCTTCCAGGCATAGCAGCTTTTGCAAGCTGTGCATGGACAGACAGGGATCTCTGAACAGGGACGCAGGCCGGCTGGTATGTGAATGGCCTGGCTGGGGTTTTTTATGGATTGGCCAGAAAAATAATTTCATCATCTTTTTTATGTGGATCTAAAATGTGCACAGTTATCACAATGCCCAGGGGTTCTGTGGCCAGCTAAGGATGTGCTCATGTTCCCATAAGCAAGCAATGGATGGGCTCCATCTTATCTAGGTGTGTGGTCGCTTTTCATATCGACTGGATATCTCTCTAGTACAGAGACTGGAGGTGGCTGTTGTGCCGGGGGAGGGGGTTCCTTGTGGGTGAGGCTGTGGGGGGCTGGCCATGTGGGGGGCGGTGCCAGGGTTTGTGCATTTCAGAGGTGGGAACCCTATCTCAGAAGCATCCCGTCCATAACTGTCCTCGATCCACCTTGTGTGGAGCTGAAGGGGAAGAGGGTCCAGGGACTACCTGGTCCCGGGTGTGTCTGCGGAGAGGCCAGGCTTTGGGAGGAAGTCCAGCATTTATAGGACCATGTCCCCTACTCAGAGCCAGGGACGTGCAAAGCACTTCTGGTGAAATGTTCCCTTGTGTACAACGTGCCGCTTGGCTTCCCACGGCTCCCCACCATCCGTGTGTGTCTTCCCTGCCCCATACACCCGCCGCGTGCTTCTCTGCCGGTTTGTTCCTCTGCTCAGGGCTGGCTGGCAGGCAGGGTAGGGGGGTGGAGACAGTGTCCCAGATGTGACTCTGACACAGCTCTCAGAGGCTGCTCTGTCTCTTCGGATGTCACCCGTCAGGACTCCCGAGGACTCCGGAGAATGGGCTGGACTGGGACTTCGCGGTTCTAACCTGCTC
Organism: Pelusios castaneus; assembly: GCA_007922175.1. NCBI lineage: Eukaryota > Metazoa > Chordata > Testudines > Pelomedusidae > Pelusios > Pelusios castaneus. The sequence goes on along the minus strand of ML685850.1, from coordinate 576,067 downwards.
TCTCTGCCGGGGCGTCGCTGACATCGGATTAAGAGCTGATGTCATCAAACCTGTGTGGACGCCCTGCGGCTCTGTGGGGTTGGCTGGTGAGAACTGACCACCCTGGCTCTTCTCGAACATCCTCTAAATGCTGGGGGTTGGGGGCCGTTTCCATACAGGGCCCCCCGTCCCACAATTAAAGAGACAGAAACTGACATTTTTTCCCCCCACATTTTTTTTAATGGAAGGATAAGCAAACGCTCCCTGTCAGGTTGGAAATGGCGATGGCTGGAGAGGCTGGGCAGCGCAAGCCAGGGCTAGGACCGGGGCACGCAGCCCGAGGAGCCCCTGGCCAGGAGAAGGCTCCTGGCACATGGGTACAGCAGCCCCTTTGTTACGCTGTAAGGCCAAGCCGGGCCAGGGGCTGTGGCTGTGTGGGGAGGGCAGAAAGCCCTGAGCTGGCTGTGCAAATACCGCCCGCTGACCCGCCTGGGAAAGAGCCACTCGGCAGGAACCAGGGGCTGTTCCTTTCCATAAATACGCCACTGAGGGGCCCGAAGGGGCTGAGAGTTTCCCCCCGCCCCGAGTGAGGGGAGTGCTGGAGCAGAGCAGGGTTACAGGGCGGTGTCGGAGTGCTGGGAGTCTTTGGCCTCCCGCGGGTAGTACTCGGCCAGGATGCTCTCGGGGATCCGTTTCAGCAGCTCCTTCGGGAAGATGCGCAGAAGTTGCCAGCCGATGTCCAGAGACTCGAAGATGGTTCTGTTATCGTAGGGGCCTGGGAGAGCAGGACAAAGGTGCACGGGGCGGTTGTGGGGGCTGGCTGCAGAGAGCTGGCTCTGCTGAGAGACCACTGCGCCCGGGAGGGGCTAGAAACGGATCTGGACCCTGCATATTCTGAAGACCACAAGCACCAGGAGGGTCTAGAAAAGGGCTGAGGACCCTCATGCTCTGCACCCGTGTCCCAGGAGGGGCTGGACAGTGGCCGGGGGCCTCTGGGCTGCCAAGAGGGGCTGGAGAACAGCTAGGGCACCCACCCCCAAGCAGGGACTGGAGAATAGCCAGGGGCTCCGGGAGGGTTAGAAAACTACCAGAGGCCCCAGGAGAGACTGGAGAATGGCTGGGGTTCCCAGGACCCTAGGAGGGGCTAGAAAACCCCCAGGAGGGGTTGTGGAATGACCATGGGCTCTGGGCCTCCAGACGGGCTAGAAAAGGGGCCCCAGGTGGTAGCTGGAGAATGGTCGGGGCCCCCAGGCTCTGGGAGGGGGTTGACCCACCAGGGACCCCGGGGCCAGGCTGGAGAACGGGATTCTGGAGACTGACCGCGAATGCCGCCAAATGAGGGCCCCAGGCACAGTGCCCCCCTGCAACCCTGTCCTGCCCCTCAGCAAACATTTCGCCGCCCGCTGCTCATGCGTGGGCTTTGTGTCCCCAGCGTGGAGCCGGCAATCCTCACCTTGAGCGATGAACTGCTTCTCAAACTTGTGCAGGAACTCCAGGTACAGCAGGTCGTCCGCCGACAGCGCCTCTTCCCCGACCACGGCCTTCATGGCCTGCACATCCTTGCCTATGGCATAGCAGGCGTACTGGGGGCGAGCGGGGAGACGGGCCGTGAACGGGGGATCAAAGACAGCAAGGAGCCCAGGTGCCCCGGCCCATCGCCTGGCCCCAGATGAGGCAGGCAGGGCTGTGATCTCGAGTTTGCGTACGAGGAACGGAGAGAGGCTAACTGTCTGGTCTCCATCACACAGGGAGTCCAGAGCACGGCAGGGAACTGAGCCGTGTGTTGCCCTAACCACTGGACCATCCTTCCTCGGGGGCAGTGAGTGCAGCGAGCCCTGGAGTCACCCAGGGCAGACCCGGGCTCTCTGTATGCCGGGGCAGGAGAATTCCTCAGTAGGCGGGACTGAAATAGCACATTGTCCTGCTCCCGCCAGCCCACTGCTGCACTTACCAGCTGGTTGGAAACGTCCCCGTGGTCCTTCCTGGTCATGCCTTCCCCGATCGCCGACTTCATCAGCCGGGACAGGGAGGGAAGCACGTTTATGGGGGGGTAGATCTGCGGTGGCACAAAGCAGAGGGACACGCCATCCTTAGCACACCCTGCACCTCCCTGGCCAGGCACCCTCTGTTGACGCCCACCCCGAAATCCCTGCCGATGGGGATTGGAAGCCTGTTTTCCAGCCAGCGGCTGAGTGACTCGCCCACGATCACAGGCACAACCGGTGCCCAGCTGGCATTAGACAGGTGAAATTCCTGGTGCCCAGGTCTGTGCTCTGAGCAGATCTCACTCCTCTGTGCCACGTGCCCACCTCACTAGCCAGCCAGCACCCCAGAGCCCCCTGACGCTGTCTTGCTTTGCTCCCAGAAGAGCTTCACCAAAGCACCAGCCCGTGGGCGGTTCCGGCCCTGGGGTCGCCTCCTTTCCCAGTGGGTTTCCCTGGCAGCCACCAGGTTGGAGCCTGGACCCTCAGCTCCCGCTGAGACACAGGGAGGGGGAAGAAAAGGCTCTGGGACCTGGGGGTGGCAAACCTGTCGGTTATGGAGCTGTCTGTCCACGTAGACCTGCCCTTCCGTGATGAAGCCCGTCAAGTCGGGGATTGGGTGGGTGATGTCTGGGAAGGCAAAGACAGAGGCAGAGCTAGCCTGGTGCGGTCTGCAAACCAGCCAAGGAGCGTGGGTTTAATGGCAGGGCCCCAACCCTCCGGCAGCTGAGACGACCCCCTGCACAGCCCCTGGCTCCCCTGACAATGCCTCATCCTGCAGCAGGAACTGTCGGGGCAGACCTGCACCTCCTCCACCCAGCCGAGGGGCAGGACTGCCCTGCCCCGCCCGACCCAGCACCCTCAGCCAGCCCTCCGACCCCCACGAGGTGGGGCAGCTATTGCAAATATTCGCTGTTGGACTGTCTACTTTCCCAATGAAGGGGTTAGCGATGCTGGTCCCAGAACAGTGCTTCTCTGCCGCCTGGCACGTTACAGTCCATGGCCAGGCGGTGCGCACCACGGAGCCGCATGGTCGTGGAGCCAGAGTGGGCTCTGGTGCTGACCTAGAGCCTCAGTCAAACACTCTGCTGCTGGTGCCAGGGTCTCCAGGGATTGTGGGGCAGCCCTGCAGCTCGGGGTGGGGGGAACCCTGGTGTGGGATGATCTCAAAAACCCCCATGAGGCTCCCTGCTGGTTCACCCTCCCCAGTGAGTCTCCTCCCGAGGGTGTTTCCACAGGAGCGGAGAGCGCTCCTCCTTCTGACGGCTCCCCGGGCGCTCCCCAGCAGAAAGGGCATTAGAGCCGAGACGATGCTATAGGAAGAAGGGGGCGCAGGGGCTCAGCCTGCCGGGGCGGAGTGGTTCTGGCAGGTTGCACAGGGGAACTTGTGGGGCCACAGATAAGGAATCGGGAGTCAGGGGCGGAGGAGAGTCTGTGTCTGGGCCGCAGCTTCCCTCTTTCCATTCCTGTTTTTCATACTGCACTGGAGGCCCAGGCTGGGAAAGGAGAGAAACAGCCCCAGCCAGGAGCTCTGTGAATGCAGGGGTCTGCGAGTGGGGCTGCCCTCCGGAGGCAGGGAGAGAAAGGAGCTGCTGCGATTGCCAGGAGTGAGGCTGGCATCCATTAACCCTTGGCTGGTGTTCTTGGTTCGAGCTCGGCTCCCAGGGCGTGCGCTGGTCTGGACTCCCCACCCCAAACTCCACATCTTCTTACACCCATTGCGGCAGGAACCAAAGCCAGAGTGGGGCAGTGTGGTTGGGTGTGCAGGCACGGCCGCCCACGGGGATCCCCCGCCCCTCCATGGGGGGCCGCCTGAGACTGATGCGATGCTGCAGGGTCGAATCGCTGAGCAGCGGCTGTCCGTTGCTCACCATCGTTGGGCATGGTCAGAATGGGGATCTGTGTGATGGAGCCGTTCCGTCCCTCCACGCGCCCGGCGCGCTCATAGATGGTGGCCAGGTCGGTGTACATATAGCCGGGAAAGCCCCGGCGACCCGGCACCTCCTCTCTGGCAGCCGACACCTAATGGGAAGAGTGAGGAGAGTTACTGGGGTGGGTCCCACTCTCCTGTGATCCCCCGAAGGGTCCCTGTGGAACGGCCCTGCCTGGCTCCCACCCAAACGCCCCGTCTCAGTTCTGTGATATGGAGCAGGATCCTTTCCTGGCGCTGGCTGGTGTGTAGCTGTGGTACCCCCGAGTGAATCCACACAATCCTGACTCCCAGCTGAGGTGCAGGACGGAGCAGCACCCCTCCTGGGGAAATTCAGCAGCCCCCAGGGCTAGCGAAGCTTCCCCCGTCCAGTATCCCCACTGGCACACTCTTGCTATATCTCGGATCACATCTCTCTTTTGTTTGGCCCCCTGCACCTTTCTTTTCGCCCCCTCCCTCTTTCCGAGGGGACGACCAAGGCTGCCATCCAGCAGGCTGGTCCCCGCCCACAGCACTCTAAAAAAGGCAGAGTCCTGGTGCTGGGCAATTGTGCCTCTCCATTGCCCACTGAGCCTGGACTGGGCATGGCGATCTCAGTGCAGAGCTTGCCCGGGCTGGAAGTGGGTGGATGGCTGGGTGTTCTCGGGTATCCGTTCAGGTGAATGTTCTGGTTAGAAAAGAGGCCCCGGTGAAATAAAACCAAGGCCACGTCATTGGGAACAAGTCTCTGGTTCTCTGAAGCTCCTTTCTCTTCCCTAGGGAAGGGACGCTCCTGGCACAGCGGAGACCGGCATTCGCACCTCTGCTGGAAGGCAGCTCTGAAAACCGCCCGCCCATTTAGGGAGAGGACCAAGGGTTTGGAGGCACATGGAGCCAGCTGAGCTGAGGGCTGGGTGTAACCCACCTTCATGCCACTCCATCTCCTGTCTGATACTTAGATTGTGCCTCTTTGGGACAGGGACTGTTTGTTCTGGGTTTGTCCAGGGCCAGGAGTGTGCCTCCTAGGTGCGACCGCAACACAGGCAATCAATAATTGTGGTCAAGCCGGCAGCTAACTTGTGCACCTCCTACACCTAGTCACTAGAGGGCGACAAATGCCACGCTGGGGGTCACTGGTGGCAAAGGCGCCACGTGGCTGAACGAAACAACCCGCATGGCCAGGTAAGCACGCCGAGCATTGAAAGGGCCATTGGGTGATCACAGAGCCCCGTAAATGCAGGGAGAGACGGCCACTGATGGAATCTCCATGGGATTGTCCGGGGACCCTCCCTGGCTGGCTGCTCACAGGGCTGGTGGTTTGCTCAGATTGGTGATCCCGAGATCCAGTGCTGTGCGAGGCAGGCCCCACGGGAGGCCACACATGTGGCTCCAGGACTGAGGCAAGTGTGAGCTGGACTCACTTGCCCCCTCCCCAGCCCTGTGCGATGTTCACGTTACCCTGTGGCCACCGGCCAACAGAGCGGCTGGGGAGTGTGGTGAGGAAAGTGGCTCTCAGAAGGTTGTGGGAGGAAGCTGGCCATGTCCAGCCCCCGGCGTGGATGTGACACCAACCAAGTCTCCTATGTGCCGGGAAGTGGATGGGAGTGGATCCAAGGGAGTGGCACTGAGTGGTCGGGAGCTTGACTCAGGCAGGGGAATGGGGTCACGTCATCCTGAGTTTCCTGGTCGGGCGAGATTCTCCAAAGCATTTGTCTCCTGTTTAGGAACCCAAATCGCAACGGGATTTGGTGAAGGCCTCAGCTCCCGGCAGCTCTGCTGCCTGGTCACCTGCCTCAGAGGGAGCTGTGGGGGAGCGATTGCATGGAGGAACTCTGGCCCTCCTTAGGCACTGGGACCCAGTCTGGCTTTATCACAGGTGGGAAGGCCACGGCACGAATCCAGCTGTGCATCAGGGTGTGAAGCTTTGCTGCACTGACCTCTCGCAGGGCTTCGGCGTAGGAGCTCATGTCGGTTAGGATCACCAGGACGTGCTTCTCGCACTGGTAGGCCAGGAACTCGGCGGTGGTCAGCGCCAGGCGTGGGGTGATGATGCGCTCGATTCTGCGGGTGGAAACGGCTGTTAGTGGTGGTCGGTCTTGGACGGCACCTGCAGCGTCCCCTTGAAGCACATGTGCCACCGCTGGGTCGTGGCACGCATGCTGCCATGGCAAAGGAACCTGCTCCGGGGTGAGCCGTCCCTTGGGTGCTTTGATTGTCCTCTATTAGCACGGTGGCCACTGACCCGCAATATGTGTCCCAGCCACGCTGCCTAGCGAAGGGGCGGGGGGACCCACTGGGAAAGGGATTGAAAGCTGCAAGGGGCCAGGCAGCGACTGCTGTCGCCAAAGTCAAGGGGAGCAGATGGTGCTCAGCACCTTGCAGGATGGGGCCCAAGGCTCTGCTTCTGCTCCCATTGGCACCAATGGTAGATGGGCCCCTGAGAAGGACTGGCGCCCCCTGCAGGTGCCCGTGTTTTCCTCCCGAGGCAGGAGAGTTGCCCCATCCATGTGGCACGTGCCCAGTGGAAGAGGAGTGTTAGCTCCTCCCAAAGAGACAAGCTCCTCTCCAGAGTGGCGTTTGGACCCACAATGCAATGGGGGATTGGACCCAGTGACCTCAGTGGAATTACCCTGGAGGTAATTAGGTCCAGATGGTCTAATCCTCCTCTCACTTGCACCACAACCATTCCACAGAGTTACTCCAGATTTACACTGGGCTGAAGGGGCTCAGAGCCACGATTAGGAAGCCTGTAGTCTCTCAGATCTCAGTATTATTACTTTTCATTATTTGTATTACTGCAGCACCCAGCTATGGAAAGGACCCCATTGTGCTTGGTGCTGCACGGTTTCATTGCTATTAGGTGTAATA
>ML685850.1:544766-569319 GCA_007922175.1 Pelusios castaneus | reverse complement strand
CCCATTGTGCTTGGTGCTGCACAGTTTCATTGCTATTAGGTGCATTATGGCAGTGTCCAGGACCCCAGCCATGGGCAGGACTCCATTGCGCTCGGTGCTGGACACACGCAGAACAAAAAGCAGGCAGCTGGGCGTGTTAATGGAGCCCGGCTGTGGTGCAGCTCCCGAGACGGACGGGCAGGGCCCGCACTCACGTAGGGTCGTTGGCGAGGTTTAGGAAGAGGCACACGTTCTCCATGGAACTGTTTTCCTCAAAGTCCGACTTGAAGAAGCGGGCGGTTTCCATGTTCACCTGCCAATCACATCCCGAATGGGGCAGGGATGAGCAACACAATGGCCCCCATTGTACAGCGGGGTAAACTGAGGCCAGGGGGGTGAGTAGTGACTTGCTCACAGCAGTCAGTGCAGAACCCAGGAGTCCTGCGTGCCAGTCTCCGACCCCGACCGCTGCCTCTTCAGTATAACTTGGCTCTTTTAATTCCTTCCCACTCTTACCACCCTGGACCCACGTCCCAGATCCTCCACCCCAGGGATGCAGCATGAGTGTCTGTCCGGAAGGGGCATGTCGCTGTGACACAGAGCACCTGGGGGCATGGCTGCAGGGCTGCAGGGCTGTCCCGGCTCCGTCTCTGGAAGGAGCGGTGTGGGGCCGGGGTGCTGAGCAGGGTGCAAGGACACAGCTCTCCACCAGGGGGGGAGCAAGATGCTGCTGATTTGACCACCCGGCTCTTTACAGGGGATTCTCCCTGCGGCCAGGGACAGCCCCAGGGGGCAGGAGGCCGTACCAGGGCCTAGCCTGCTTCCCCACAGACCATGTGCCGTCCACCCTGGCTGCCTGGATGGCTCCCCAAACCCTGGGCCCTGAGACAAAGGCGGGATGCCTGACCCTAAAGCTCGGCCTCGGTGTCTCTGAAAGCCAGACAGCCCCAAAGCTGAGCTCCCCAAATTTGTCCCCATACCCAGCTTCCCCCCTCCCCCAGATGACTCAGACCCCCAGGCTCCCAGACAAGGTCTAGACGCCGTGCTCTGGGTTTGACCCAACGTCCCCGTTCTGGTCACGCTCAGAACCTTGCTGCATGGGGCAGGAAGGGACCCACAGGCGAGGAGCCCTCTCTGCCTTCCTCCCTGGCATCTGCTGTCTGATGCAGAGCCCTGCCCTCCCCATCCGCCTCCCCCGCCCTGTCCGACTCACTCACCCCCATGGCTGCGAAGACGATGGCGAAGTTGTCTTCGTGATAGTCCATCACGTCCTTGGACTTTTTCACCAGGCCGGCCTGTCTGCAGATCTGAGCAGCGATCTGCGGAGGGGAGAGATGCGTGGATCAGACCTGGAGGGAGGCCCAGACTACCAGCCTGCACCCGGAACCAGATACCTGGGCCTGCCTCAGATCTGGAGGGCCAAACAGTGGGGTGGAGTAACACCGCTGAGGCCAACTGCATTACGCCAGCAGAGAATTTGGCTGATGGAGATTGAAACCGGGTCCAATCACAGTGAATGGGAAGCTGGCAGGGCGCGGAAATGGAAGTATCAGCAGCGTGGGAATATCAAACGGAAGAGGGCCGGTCACTGGCTGTTTGTTAAACAAAGGGAAATGGGGGCTGAATCCTGTTCTTCCCCCCAGCCGCCATGAGTTGACGGTGGGCAGCACCCACCTGCGCCCATCTTGACTCGGGCGTCTCTCCAGGGCTCCACCTCTGCGTGGCATCTCTACGAGACGGCCTTTCCCGGCCATCCATGCAGCTCCCAACTCTCCGCACTTGGCGTCTCCTCTCTGGCCTTAACAAATACATCCTGGCCCTGCTCAGATCCACACGGGCAAAGGGCATTTTCCTAGCCTGGCACAGTGGCCACATTGCCCCTCCCTTTGTATCCCCCTCCCCCCGGCTCCCCTTCTCTAGCCTGTCTTCACTTTCAAGGCCATGCACGGTCCATCCCTACCCAGCTCTCAGCTCTCAGCTCTCGCCCACCAAGGAGATGCCAATACTGGCCTGCAAAGGGCCCAGGAGGCCAGCCACTGTCACTGACTTGGTGCACAAGCCCCCGGGTGCTTTCTCCGCTGCTGTCCCACATGCTGGGGAGCTGCTGCTCACAGACACCTTCCCAAACTGCCCCGCGACCCTCTCCAAACGCTGCTCTGCAGAGGTGCCTTTAAAACACTGGGCATGGCTCCGCTGCTGGCATTCAGAGATCCTGCTGGCCAATACTGCCTCGTGGTTCCTCGTACACCGTCATTTCTCTGCATCTCTCTGTTGTCTCTTGGCTTCTGCTTACATCATGGCCGGAACAGTTGCAGGCCTGGCTCTGAAACCAGCACCCAAAAGAGGGGCCGAGGAACAGGAGATTTCTCTGCCCTTCTTTACCAGCCGCCTCTGCTCGTGGCTCCCTCCCCAACCCGGCTTGCAGAGTCACAGCATCCATTGCACTGGGCCCTGACTTTATTATATTAACTTTCATCTGTCAGGCCGGGTTTTCCGTCCGATTGCACCCCTCTCCGTTTTGGCGTGTGTCGCTGTTGTCAGAGGACGTTGGTTGATTACCTCGTGGGCCGCGGATCCCCACCACGTTGCCAGATCAGTGGTACCAGTTGTGTTTCTAGATCAACCTGATATTTGGAGTTCATCGCGTGGCAGTGATCAGGGCTGACGCAGCTTGGCATTTCAGCACAAACGTCACTTGATGTTTCTGGCACAGCGCGGCTTCCACTCCTCCTGGCTTTGAGGACACTCGGCACCCGGGGCTGAGGGAATCGGTCCAGCCGCCGTCGCCTTGCCAGACCCGAGGCCGGTATGTTAGGAGGCTGGCCGGCGAGCGCCAGAGGTCAGAGAGATACAAAGCGCAATAGAAATATCTTTCATCTTCCATGCAGAATCTCGTCAATTGATCGAGTCCAAGGCCAAAAGGGACGTTGTGATCGCAGGCCAGAGAACTTCCTCTGATCACCCCTAAAGCACAGCCGGTCTTGATTTAAAAATGGTCAGCCACGGAGAATCCACCACGCCCTTGGTTAATTGTTTGCAATGGTTAATCACTCTCACAGTTAAAAATGCACTCTTTATTTCCAGTCTGATTCGGTCTAGCTTCCACTGCCAGCCACTGGATCACATCAGACCTTTTCCTGTTAGACTCAAGAACCCATTATCCAATATTTGTTCCCCATCGAGGTACTTATAGACTGGGATCAAGTCACCTCTTAACAGTCCCTTTGTTATGCTAAACAGATTGCTCTCCTTGAGTCTCTCACTGTAACACAGCTTTTCTAATCCTTCAGTCACTTTCCTGGGTCTTTTCTGAACCCTCTCCACTATATCGACATCCTTCCTGACCTGTGGGCACCAGACCAGCAGCAGTCACACCAGTAGCAAAGACAGAGGTCAAATGACCTCTCCCATCCTGCTCGAGATTTCCATTTATGCCCCCCAGGATCACATTAGCCCTTTTGGCCACAGCCTTGCACTGGAAGTTCCTGTTCAGCTGATTACACACCATGAACCCCAAATCTTTTTCAGGGTCGGTGCTACCCAGGAGAGTGCCCCTTGTCCAGTGAGTATGGCCTATGTTATTTGTTCTAGATATATGCATTTGCATGAACCAGGGGTCACCCAATGAAATTAATAGGCAGCATGTTTAAAACAAACAGAAGGAAGTGCAGTACTTCTTTATACAGCACACAGTCAACTTGTGGAACTCACTGCTAAAGGATTTTGTGAAGGCCCAAACAATAACTGGGTTAAAAAAAGGATTAGATAAATTCCTGGGGGATAGGTCTAGCAATGGCTGTTAGCTAAGATGGTTGGGGTGCAAATCCAGGTGCTGGGTGCCCCTATACCTCTGACTGCCAGATGCTGGGGATGGACAACAGGGGATGGATCACTCAATAATTGTTGTCTTCTGTTCATCCCCACTGAAGCATCTGGCAATGACTGCAGCCTGAAGACACGATATTGGGCTAACTGGACCATTGGTTTGACTCAATATGGTCATTCTTATACATGTAGTTTTATTAAAATGCATCTTATTTTCCCACACCCAATTTCCCAGACAATTTAGATCAGAGAAATGTTAAAATAGCCTAGAACAGATTACAGTGGGAGGACCTCTCTAGGAGCACACAGCTTCCTGACGATTCCCCCGTTAGATATTTTGAGACGTACCAATTAGCTTTCCTGGCCCACTATGGCGCCCGGCTTTCCCGTGTCTTGGCCTTAGCTGGGCTTTGCAAGCCCCACCTCTGATGTTAGCTTAAAGCAGCAACAGATCTCCCTCGCCCCCTGTGCCCCGGCCGTCCCCACTGTGGGAAGAGGAGGGATTGACCCACCTCGTTGTGAGGGAGGCCGGCAGCAGAGAAGATGGGGATCTTCTGCCCCCTGGCAATGCTGTTCATGACGTCGATAGGCGAGATCCCAGTCTGGATCATCTCCTCGGGGTAAATGCGACCGTGCGGGTTGATAGGCTGACCTGAAACAAGAAAGAAGGAATTGGCTATTGCAGGGCTGCTCATGAACCTGGGTTTGTTACTCCCGGGTCACTTGAATGCTGGTGAGCACAGACTGGTTTGTTATTGTAGGGTCTCTCATGCCTGCTGGGCTACTCGTAAGAAGAGCCACACTGAGTCAGAGCAATGGGCTATTTAGCCCAGTGTCCTGTCTCAGACAGTGGCCAGTGCCAGGTGCGCTAGAGGGAATGGGTAGAACCGGGTTACCCATCCCCTGTCGTCCACTCCCGGCTCTGGCAGTCAGACGTTTAGGTACACCTCCTAGAATGCAGGGCTTGGCCAATCGCCATCGATGGACCTATTCTCCTTGACGTCTCTGCCGTGACTTGCAGCATTAGGCCACGTGGTGTCATTCCAACGCACAGGAAGCCACGGGCCCTGCCCCCGAGATCATGCGCTCCACATTTTAATCTGTTGCAATGGGCTTACCATTAATATCTAGAAAATCCTCGGCCATAACAGCAGGGCCTTTGTCGATGGGTTTCGCAGAACCGTTAAAAACCCGACCTGCAAAGAGAAGTGTAGCTTGTTAACCACAGAAAGAAATGGTATTTTACCCTGGCTGGGAAGAAAAAGTCACCCGCTAGAGTTTGCAGACACCACCAAGAATGGGGCAGTGGAAATAATGCAGAGGACAAGTCTGTGATACGGAGAGAGGCGGGTTGCTTGGTTAGGTGAGCACAAGCAAACCACCTGCTCTGGGGATGACCGTGCAGGTCCCAGACTTCATTTTCTACGCTCAGAAAAGCTTCAGATCAGGGTTGAAACATCAGACCTATTGAGGGCACTTCGTGCGGCTCCCACCCCACACGGGACTTGCCGAAAGTCGTGCAAAAAGACCACAACACAGCAAGGACTTAAACCCAGGTTTGTGGAGTCCCGCGTCCACCCCGGGCCATGCTGCCGGTCGCCCGTGCTGGGCTCTCCCCAGGGCTGGTTGCAAATGGAAGCCATTTTGGATGTGACCCCTGCCCATCAAATGGCCAGTCATCAGCTGTCTACTCGAGGCCGGACCTGCAGCCCATTGAAGCCAATGGGGGGCTTTCCTCCTGCTTCGAGGGCATTGGCTCTGGCCTTCGTTACCCAGGTGCTTTGTTTTACTGGGTGTTTCCTTCAGCAGATCCCCCTCCTCCCGCCTCTGCGTTTGCTTCAGTGGTAAATGAAACAGCTGGTGTGTGGAAGACAAATAGATACACAGGGTTACTGACCTTTCATGGTCAATGGCTCCCTCTTCCCATTTCCAGCTCAGTATTGATCTTTATCTGCTGTGACAATGCTTTCCCCATCGGAAGAGAGTCCTATAGGGTAACTGTCGGCATATGGGGGAGAAAGTGCTCACCCTCTTCGGCCCTAATACAGCACTATCGATTCTGCGGCGCGGCAATGGCTGATACTGGCTCTATAAAGGGCGTGCCGGCGGAGCACGCTCAGGAGAGAGAGGCGCAGAGCGTGAACCTTTCTTCACCAGGGGAGCATCTAGATTTGAACCCTTGAACACTGCGGGCAGGTCAGGCTGGGGGAGGAGCTGTACGGCTTTTGCAGGAGCACCTTGTTCACTTGTCTAGGACTTAACAAGGGTCATGGAAGCCGAGGCGAACAATGAGGAGGGTCACCTAACCTGACCCCTTTCTGGACGCCTCCCTTCACACCAACATGAGGGGGTAACCCCACCTACCTCTCTCACCCATCCTTCGAATCACTCCAGTTGAGCTGTTCCAGAGGGGGGCCGTGCTAGCCTAGTCCAGCGAAACAAACAAGGAGTCCTGGAGCACTTTTAAAGACTAACAGGTTTATTTATCGCATGAGCTTTCGTGGGAGAAAATCCCACTTCGTCAGATGCTTGAAGATGAAGAACAGATGAATGGGAGGAAAATAAATGCAGGGAGTGTAAGTCATAGGATCAGGTCAGACTCTTACAGCAAATCAAAGCAGTTGTTTAGATTCAAAAAGTGGGCAACAGCACATAGGAGGGAGGTGAGGTAAAAAGGAAAGTAAAATTACCTGTTGTAATGGGAAAAAACTGTTATCTCTATTTAACCCTAACTAAACGGTGTCAAATCTGCATCTGAATACCAATTCTGCAGTTTCTCTTTGAAGCGTTGATTTGTTACCCATTTGTCTAAGTATGGCTATTAACAGATCATCAATGGAGTGAGCAGGGAGATTGAAATGTTTCTCTATTGGTTTTTTAATGTTGTTATTTCTGATGTCAGATTTGTGTCCATTTATTCTTTTCCGCAGAGACTGTCCTGTTTGTCCAACGCATAAGGCGGGGTGTGGGTGTGGGTGGGGATTTCTGGCACATGATGGGATAAATCACATTGGTGGATGAGCAGGTAAATGAGCCCTTGATGGAGTACCTGGCTTGAATAGGTCCTGTGATGGTGTCTTTAATGTAGATATGTGGGCAAAGTTGGCAGCGGGGTTTGCTGCAGGGAAAGGTGCCTGCTTTAACAGAAATAACAACATTCAAAAATCAGTCGGGGAACACTTCAGTCTCCCATCTCACTCCATTAACCATCTGTTAATAGCCGTACTTGGGCAAATGGATAACAAATCAAAGCTTCATAGAGAAACTGCAGAATTGAAATTCATATGCAAAAATTAGCCCATCTTGTTTTAAAAACCACAGCCCTGGATATATTGATCCAGCAGTCAATTAAGGTTAGTGTTAAAACTTTGTGCCTTTGGAGCCGGCCCATCTGTATAGGTGAGGCAGGCAATTGCCTAGGCCGCCAGGCTTTGAGGTGTGCCCATTTAGACAGAATTGAATTTTTTATCTATTTGAAAAAATATATTCATATATTATCTCTTATAAAATGCGGAGGGGCAGGCACCAAAGTCATAATTTGCCTAGGGTGCCACAAACCCCTGGGCCGGCCCTGTGCACCTTACGTCCAGTCTGAATTTGTCTAGCTTCAATTTCCAGCCATTGCATCGTGTTAGACCTTCCTCGGCTAGCTTGAAGAGCCCATTTGCAAATCTCATTCCCCATTCCAAAGGGGTAGCCGTGTTAGTCAGACGGGTACCCAGAAGTCAACTACTGCAGGAGAAGCCCATGAAAAACAACAACAGAACGCCACTGGTCACCACCTACAACCCCCAAGCCAGACCTCTTCAACACATCATCAAAAATCTACAGCCTATTTTACAAGATGATCCCTCACTCTCTCAAGCCTTAGGAGACAGACCTTTCCTTGCTTTCAGACAGCCCCCTAATCTTAAAAGGATACTTACCAGCAACTACAGATCACAGAGCAGAAACACTAAAGCAGGAACACAGCCCTGCAGCAGACCACGCTGCCAACTTTGCCCTCATATCTACACTGATGACACCATCACAGGACCTAATCAAGCCACCTACTCCATCAAGGGTTCGTTCACCTGCTCGTCCACCAATGTGATTTATGCCATCATGTGCCGGAAATGCCCCTCTGCCTTATATATTGGACAGACAGGACAGTCTCTGCGCCAAAGAATCAATGGACACAAATCAGACATCAGAAATTGCAACACTGCAAAACCTGTAGGGGAACACTTCAATCTCCCTGCTCACTCCCTTAACGACTTGTTAATAGCTGTGTTGAAACAGATGAATAACAAATCACAGCTTCAAAGAGAGTCTGCAGAACTCGAATTTATATGCAAATTTGACTCAGTTGTCTTGGGGTTAAACAGGGACTGTGGATTTTTCTCGCATTACAACAAGTGATTTGACCTCTCCCTCCTCTATGTGCTGTTCCCCAGTGTTTTGAATCCTAACACCTATTTTGATTTGCTGTTACAGCCTGACCTGATGCTATGTCATACACTCCCCTGCATTTAATTTCCTCCCACTCTGTAACTTTCCTATCTTCAAAGCATCTGACGAAGTGGGATTTTCTCCCACGAAAGCTCATGCGATAAATAAATCTGTTAGTCTTTAAAAGTGCCACAGGACTCTGTTGTCTCTCATTCCCCATGTAGGTTCTCCTGGACAGCGATCAAGTCACCCGTAGCCTTCTCTTTGTTATGCTGAACAGAGTCTGTCACTCCAAGGCAGGTTTTCTGATCTTATCACCATTCTCCTGGCTCTTCTCTGACCTTCTCCAATAGATCAACATAGTTCTTGACTCGCAGGTACCAGAACTGTCCTTGGGATTGCAGCCCTCACCACACCACTGCCAAATACAGTGGTAAAATAACCTCCCTGCACCTACTGAGTAAACCTATTTATGCATCCAAGGCTCACATTAGCTGTTTTGGCCACAACGTTCGTGTTCAGCTGATTAGCCACCGGGATCCCCAAGTCTTTTTCAGAGTCCCTGCTGGCTCAGAGAGATTCCCTCAGTCTGGGAGCATGGTCCACTGAGTGTGAGAAAATGAGCGGAAGGGAACGCACCTGTATAAAGAACTGGAGTGACTTAATAGCTTTCTGCCATCCAGCTCTACATTCTGTGGGCTGGGCCCTAAATAAGACGAAACCAGTCTTTCCTCATGGCACTTTGGGAGTTCTGCTCCCAGCCAGACCCGTAAAAGCAAAATCACCTGCGAAAAATGAGCTAATGGCGGAGGGAGAAAAGTGATTCTTGACCCTCACAAACGGCCTGGGTTGGGCTGGGGCCAGTTCTCCTTGTGTCTGGATGTGCTCTGCAGACCGTGCCTTGCGTGGCTTCTTATGGGGCTGCCCCGATGTTGATGGGTCTGCCCTCTGTCATGCAAAATTGGGCCAGTGGGGTGCTAAAGGTGTCCAGAGTGCACTGGAGTTCATGGGCAACTTAGCCCTAAACAGGCTCAACAGTGCACCTTCCTGGCAAAGCTCGGCCCATCAGGATCAGGCTAGAAGGTGCTGGCTTGGGGTGGCCACCACGCACTGGGTTCTGGTCTTAGCTCTCCATCCTGCAGGTCTGGATGTGGTGTGCAGCAGAGGCCAGGGGTGCAGCCCGCTGCTTGGGACAGTAGGAAGTGTCTGGCACCCCTACTCCTGTATACACAAGGGAAAAGGCAGGGGTGGGGTGCTGGAGGCGAGATCCCCCCCCCCATACTACGGAGACACTTAGCTGCACATTCCAGCGCCCCAGCAATGCAGGATTGGGTTCCTCTCAGCCCACCCAGCGCCTTCTGTGCACCCACGCTGGGCAGGATTAACCCTTTAGTGCCTCACTCTTCCCCCTTCTTCCCAGCTCACCAAAACCGGAGCCCAGACACCCGGCAAGTATGAAAACGTGACTGGCGGTGGCGGGTACACCCCAGCCAAGATCTGCGGTACACATTCAGGCAGCTAGCCTGAGTCAGCCCTGTGGCCGCACTCCTAAGTTAGTTGAGTAACTACGCTGGAAATCGCAGTCCCAGCTGAGGTGGAGATGTCTCCAAAGAGGCCTGGGGCATAGGGGACAGAGAACTGCAATGGGAGTAAGTAGCCATGGACCAATTCCCCCCTTTACCTCTGTTATAAGCCCTTGGGGGCAGACACTGTCTGCGACTATGTTTAGTGTGTGTGACTTGCACAGTGCTGCTCTGCTCTCTCCTGCATCCACTGACGCTGCGAGAGCGATGGGAAATGGGTCATTCGCTGGACAGGGGCTCACTTTCTCTACTGTCCATGTGAGACGAAGGGCCAATGACTCCCAGCCATGATGGGGCTGTTTTTAAGATGTGGCCACCCCTCCAGTCGGAACTAAACTGAGACCCAAGAAACTCATGTTATACAAGACAGGCTAATCGTCCGAGGGGTGCCCCTTTAACTCACAGCCAAACCTAGAGCGGATTTGAACTGAGATCTGGTACCAGTCCACAACCCCCCTCCTGCCCTTTCCGTCTGGAGGCAATTTTATTGCCTTTTCTTCCCACTTTGCCAGTGTTCCACAAGGGGCACAAATCATTGCTGATCTCATCTTCTCCCTGCACTTGCTGGTGGGGCTGGTTCCTCTCTAGCGTTCTGTACGGCTCCAGCCCTGATAGATCCGCTCAAGACACACCAGAAGCAAGCCGCACTTCCAACCCTGGGGAAGGTCCGATTGGACTCTGCCGCTGGATTGAACCATGATCCAAAGACCCCCAGACGTTGGCGGTTTAGGACCTGAATGTTGATAGGGATTTTCTAACTGGCCCTGCTTTCTCTAATGCACCAGACACCCCTTCACGTGGGCTCCGGTTCCAGCCCATGTGCATCACTAGAAGGCTTTGGGCAGCATCAGTTCATTCTTGAGTTTTGCTGCCTTTCACTTTCCCCTACTGGCCTCTTTGGACTAAATGGCCTTGCCCTCCTTCCTCCCTTCTCCGCCTCCATGGCTGCTTTTTACCCTCGGATCATGGAGACCCACTGGCTGCTTCCTGAGCCTCTCGAATTTCCCCTTTCAGACTCGCTGAGGCGTTCTGGCCATAAAAGTCACCCGGCAGTGGGTGGGACACATTTAGAACCGCTCCAGTAGAACCAGACCAGCCTTTCAGGCCACTTCCCAAAGCACCTGCAGCTACAGTGAGCAGACGGCAAGCGTGAAAAATCGGGAGGGGTGTGTGGTTGCATTATAAGACACAGTCCCAAAGGCTGGGATGGTCCCAGGACGTTTGGCCATCCTACCTGCATCCCCTGTCCCAGGGCAGGTGAAACAATAGTAAATATCGAGCCAAGGAAAGTGAATCTCTCTGCAGACAAATCAAAAGTTGCAAACGTAAAATCAACAGTTGGTTATGGGCTCTGACAGCTCCTCACAGTAACTTGTTGCTGTTTATTTTTTCCACTGAGATCTGTGTATTGAGATGAGACGTTCTCCACTGCTTTTATGGGCCTACCTAGCATGTCCTCGGAAACAGGTGTCCGGAGGATGTCCCCAGTAAACTCACAGGATGTCTTCTTGGCGTCGATCCCAGATGTTCCCTCAAACACCTGCAGAGACCCAGGGACAGAAACCGAATTAGTGGCAATTAGTGGAGATTAACGGCAGATGGCTGGAGAGGGCCAGGCGGGTTCAAATGAACTGAGGGGAAGGGAATCGAGAAGATAATGTTATGTGAGCTGCACTTTTTAAAAAAGATGCACCTGAGAGAGAGGGAGCGTGGGAAGGAAGGAAGGAAACGATGGTATTAAATCTCTGGTCTCCTCGAACCTGATGCAAAGCCTGTCAACGGGGGTTTTTGCACTGACGTCAATGGGTTTCGCTCCAGCCCTTATTCCATACCACATGTGTACTGTATTCCCGGAGCTCAGTGTGCCGTCTCCGTAGCATGAAGTAGAGCCGATGGCCTCCGCACAGCAGAATACGGATCTGGGGAACTGCAGCTCAACGGACTGAACGTCACGAGATGCCACCCATTGGCCCGGCTACCCCTCCATTTAAACCTAACATGTCCCTCATGTTTTATAGTGCAAAACCTCCTGGGGGCTGGATCACCCCAGTGAGATTTCTCTCCCTGTTCCGTACGCTCACAGGCCTGGGGGCACAGAGACGGAGGGGGCTATCGACCAGAAATGGTTCTGTAAAGCTGGTACATAATCAGTATCATGGTAGATTTTAAGTAGGCACTAGATCTGAGCCCAATGATCTTGGCCAACCGTGCTTTGACGTGGAGACCTTCAAAGCTAAATACACAAACCTCTGTAATGGGAGCTAAAGAACCTTCCTCCCCAGCTGTCGGCCTGTAATAGACTCATCTCCTTTATGGATCAGGTACAGCCATGGGCTGGCCACACACACTGACCAGTGGGTCACTGTCCCAGAAGGAGTCTGATCCGGAGCTGGGGTGAACTGGAGTTGCTTTACCCCGAGATGTAGGCTCAAAAGAAGGTCGCCTGTATGTCCCTGCTCAGGAAAGGACAGGGTAGCGGATTGCTTGTTCATGGATGGCCCCAGAGCCGCGTGCATTTCAGACAGCACTGCGGTCACCTGCTTTCTAGTGACTGCTACAATTCTCTCCTACCCCCCAAGCGAAGCAGCGTAGGACTCGGTCAGTACTTGGAGAAGAGGCCTTAAGGCAAAACTCCAGGTGCAGCAAAAAGTGGAGTTTGAGGCTCAGTGGGTGGCGCCCGTGATTCAAGGCAGCCCTGAGGAAGGGCGCCATCTTTTAGATTTGGTTTCTGTGGGTAGCTATTAGTGAGGAAAGTCTCCAGCCAGGAGTCAGGTTTTGTGCATGTGAAGAGCTGTGCATACGGCACGAGCCCTCAGCCCAGCTCACCAAAGCCCAAACCCATAGCAATCACATGGAACGCCAGCAGCTTCACACTCCTGTCTCGTGGTCTGAGACACGGGGAATGGAAGCTTGCATCAGAAATATCTTGTTCTTTTCTGCATTTAAATGCTCAGTGCCCAGGGGCCACCAGTGCGGTTTGAATCCTCAGTGCTGCGGTACAGACCTCAGCCATTTGAACAAACGAGGAAACAGTTGAATAAGCATTTCTCCTCTAGTGGACCAGCCACTACGGGAGAAATGGCATACATGTTCCTCGCATGTAACATGAGCTGTGTTTCCTGTGTCTCAAGAGATATCATCAACCCAGATGTCCTGCTGGGAGGTTCTGCGGTGTATCTATGACACACACCAGTCCAGATTCTGCACCAAATTTGGCCTGGGCAGGGTAGTTCATCTGAGCAGAGCCAACTTTCGTATTGGGGTTGTGTCCATACAGAAGGATAAAAACCTCAATATTGGGGATCAAAAGAATAATATAAAGAATATAGCCTCTAGTATTGGGAATCATGCCCATGGAGAACACATTCCACACCGATAGTTATATGTAATGGTTTTAGCTATCTAACCCTGCAGTGTTCTGTTAGAACCGTGCCATGTGAGAAAGAGTTTGATTTAAATTGGCTTTAAAACACGTATTTGCTGGAAGAAGCCAGGCCGGGAGAGCCCTGTGATTGCAGAACAAATCAGGAAGAGCCAGCAGAAAAAGCACCTCATTAATAAGAGTCAGGTGGCGTAAGGGCTGTGTTTTCTCCCAGCCCACCTACTAAATCCATCAGAGCAGCATGTTCTAACAGGCAGAGAAGGGAATTCAACGGCACTTTGATTGGTATAATATTTGCCACTATTTGTATTAATTAACCCCCCGACCGCTGCTTTAATTAGAGCCGTGTGGAAAGGACCAGACTGCAAAAGAATGTGGCACATTCAAGCCGGCTCATTCATACATCTGCAGCTGCTGCAGCAGGGCAGGGCAGGGAAGAAAGGACACGGCTGCCCTACCCCAGTGCATGTGTGTGTGTGTCAGGCCCTTCCTAAGCCGCTTCTGCAAAAGACTGGAGTTTCTGGAGGCTGACTCCCTAATAGGATTAGAAGGGCACTGCAGGGGTCTCGGTGGCATTGGAGGAGTGAAGTTTGGCAGCTTGCCGTCAGGGGTCCCGGGCAGGTCAATAGGCGGAGCTCGAGGCGTTAATGACTAGAGAGGGACAAGCCAGGTGGGAAGGGGGCTGATTGGAAAGGACAGGGAGTTAGATTACAAAAGTTCGGGACATTTTCAGAGGAAACCCTGACTTTTATTTTCTTATCCTCCATCACATCCCAAATGGAACCGGGGTGCCCGGATCAGCCCCAAACTGAAAGAGCCAGTTTTATTATTCTTTACGCGCCGTCCAGCCCGCTGCCCACCTCAGGATCCAAGTCAATGTCTTGAGCTTGATCCTTCAGGCCCTTGGAAGCCTGGGGAACAGACGAGATCCCGCAACAATATATTCTTTCAAACTACCGATGGACAGAGAGACAGTGAATGATGCTGCATGTGGACGCCTTGTTCCTGGCTGCAATTCCAAGATGCCCCAAAGGATCCACATGGGTGGACTCTGGTGCCCCCATGGAGACTTAGTACAGGGTTGGGGTTGCGATAAGGGTCTCCCAGAGTGAGACTTTTTCCACCACTTGATGTGCAGGGGGATTTCAAGAGTGTATGTAGTTTGCAAGTTATTCAGGGCAAGGACTATATTTCATTACATGTCTGTACAGTGCCTAGCACAGTGGTTCCCAACCTTCTGAGGCATCTTTCATAGTGACCCGCTGCTCCCGTCCCACTGGCTGCAGAAGGGAGCTGCTGCCTAAGGACTCAGGCAGAGCGTGTTGCTGCAGAGCTACAAGATGGATGCAGGCTCCTTGCTGCAGCCCCGAGGATGGGAGATCAGTGGTCCTCTCCTCCTGGCTGTAAGAGGGAGCGGCACTGGGGTCGCTGCTGGAGCCATAGGGATGGAAGCGCCGATTTCCCATCCTCCTGACTGCACAAGAGAGTCACTGCCCAGGGATCCAGGCGGAGTGCTGGGGCAACAGGATGCGTGCGGTTTCCCTGCTGCAGCCGGTGGGACAGGAGAATAATGAGGAGGCCACCTTCTCACTGAACTACTTCCGTCTGGCTGCAGTGGTGGTGGCAGGGGGAGGCTGCTGGCAGAGTGGGGGCCCATCAGGGCTGTAAAAATGATGTATAGAATCATAGAATCCTAGGGCTGGAAGGGACCTCACGAGATCATCTAGTCCAACCCCTGCTAAAAGCAGGACCTCTCCCCCTAAATCACCCCACCCAGGGTTTTGGCTAACTGAACCTTAAAAATCTCCAAAGATGGAGATTCCACCACCTCCCTAGATAGCCCATTCCAATGCTTCACCACCCTCCTAGTGAGAAAGTTTTTCCTAATATCCAACCTCGACCTCCCCAGCTGTAATTTGAAACCATTGCTCCTTGTTCTGTCCTCTGTTACCATCGAGAACAGCCTAGCTCCCTCCTCTTTGGAGCACCCCTTCAAGTAGTTGAAGGTTGCTATCAAATCTCCCCTCAGTCTTCTCTTCTGTAGACTAAATAAGCCTAGTTCCTTCAGTCTCTCCTCATAATTCATGTGCCCCAGCCCCCTAATCATTTTTGTTGCCCTCCGCTGGACTCTTTCTAATTTGTCCACATCCTTTCTGTAGTGGGGAGCCCAAAACTGGACACAGTATTCCAGATGCGGCCTGACCAGTGTCGAATAGAGGGGAATTATCACATCCCTCGATCTGCTGGCAATACTCCTACTGATGCAGCCTAATATGCCATTGGCCTTTTTGGCAACAAGGGCACACTGTTGGCTCATATTCATCTTCCCGTCCACCATAACTCCCAGGTCCTTTTCTACAGCGCTGCTACTTAGCCGATCAGTCCCCAGCCTGTAGCAGTGCATGGGATTTTTCCGTCCTAAGTGCAGGACTTTGCACTTGTCTTTGTTGAACCTCATGAGGTTTCTTTCGGCCCAGTGTTCCAATTTGTCCAAGTCTCCCTGGATCCTGTCCCTGCCCTCTAGAGTATCTACCATTCCCCCCAACTTGGTGTCATCCACGAACTTACTAAGCACGCAGTCTATTCCATCATCAAGATCATTAATGAAGATGTTGAACAGAACCGGCCCCAGGACCGACCCCTGGGGTACTCCACTCGTTACCGGTTGCCAACCAGACATCGAGCCATTGATTCCTACCGCTGAGCCCGTTGATCTAACCAGTTTTCGATCCACCTTACGGTCCACTCGTCCAACTCATACTTCCTTAACTTGCCGACGAGAATGCTGTGGGAAACCATATCAAAAGCCTTGCTAAAGTCAAGGTATACCACGTCAACGGCTCTTCCCGCATCCACAAATCCAGTCATCTCATCATAGAAGGAAATCAGGTTGGTCAGGCAAGATTTGCCCTTGGTGAATCCATGTTGACTGCTCCTGATCACTCTATTTTCCTCCAAGTGTTTCAGGATGGATTCTTTGAGGACCTGCTCCATGATTTTCCCAGGGATTGAGGTGAGGCTGACCGGTCTGTAGTTCCCCGGATCCTCCTTTTTCCCTTTCTTAAAGATAGGTACTATATTTGTCTTTTTCCAATTCTCCGGGACTCCCCCGTTCGCCACGAGTTCTCAAAGATAATGGCCAGCGGCTCTGCAATCACTTCCCCCAACTCCCTCAGCACCCTCGGATGCAGTTCATCCGGCCCCATGGACTTGTGCCCATCCAATTTCTTTAAGTGTTCCCTAACCTGACTTTCCATCACCGAGGGCCACTCTTCTCTCCAGTCCGCGTTATCCCGTGTAGTAGCCTGGGAGCTGGCCCTCCCTGTGAAGATTGAAGTAAAAAAAGCATTGAGTACTTCAGCCTTTTCCGCATCATCCTCCACGAGGATGCCTGCCCCATTCAGTAAGGGACCTACACCACCCCTGATCCTTTTCTTGTTGCTGATATACTTATAGAACCCCTTTCTGTTATCCTTCACATCTCTTGCTAGCTGCAACTCCAATTGCCCGTTGGCCTTTCTGATTTTATCCCTACAGTCCCGAGCAATATCTTTATACGCCTCCCTTATCATCTGTCCAAGCTTCCACTTCTTGTAAGCTTCCCTTTTATGTTTCAGCTACCTGCAGAGTTCCCTGCTAAGCCACGCTGGTCGCCGTCCACATTTGCTGTTCTTTCTGCACATCGGAATGTTATCTTCCTGTGCCTTTAACAGGGTTTCTTTAAAATACAGCCAGCTGTCTTGGACACCTTTCCCCTTCAGATCAGCCTTTCAAGGGATCCTGCCCATCAGCTCCCTAAGGGAGCCAAAATCTGCTTTTCTGAAGTCCAGGGTGTGTGTTCTGCTTCTTTCCTTCCTTCCATTGATCAGGATCCTGAACTCTACCATCTCATGGTCGCTGCTGCCCAGGTTGCCATTTACTTCTACTTCCCCAATCAATTCTTCTCTGTTTGTGAGCAATAGGTCTAGAGGTGCAAGGCCCCTAGTTGGTTCCTCCAGCATTTGTACTAGGAAGTTGTCCTCAATATTTTCCAAAAACTTACTGGATTGCCTGTGCACTGCTGTATTACCTTCCCAGCAGATGTCAGGATAATTGAAGTCCCCCATAAGAACCAGGGCCTGTGACGATCTGGAAACTTCTGTTATGTATCTGTGTCCCTTGAGCCAATAAGGTTGGGAAGCACAGGCCAAGCATAACAGGAGGGCGGATGTTGGCTTGGCACAATAGACGTGAAATAATGCCAGCAATATTGACTGATTGATCCCCCTGGTCTCTGTGGCTCTCAATCCCCGCTGCCACAGATATTCAGAAAACATTTATCGAGAAAACGTTTGTCCCATGATGCACAGGTGGCCTTCCAGGTGCTGTTTTGGAGCCCCCTGGTGGTGACTGCATGTAACACGGTCACCAGACCTGCCAGGGGTTTTCCATTGTGGTTAATTTATCAGCCACGACTTAGCAGTGGGGAGGGGAATTGTGACGACGGCACATTTATTCTATCCAAGAGGGTAGAGCCCCGGTGCGCCCCCAGGGTCAGAAACACACGGCGGTAATTCTGACGGATGCAAAGAGGCGACGGTGAGGGGTAAATTGGTGACTGTCGGTGCACAGAGATGTTTGCTGACTGAGGCTGGGGGCATGGAACCTGAGAACGGCATTTCCTGGAATTTCCAACAGGTGCCACTAATGAGTAAAAAGCTAAACTCCAGGAGAGTCAGGGCCAAAGGCGTATTCTGGGGGAAACGAAGGGATGCAGAAGGAACCGTGGACCACACGATATGTGCCCAGGCAATCAAAGGCTGTAGCATAGTGTACGCACAAAGGGGCCAAATTCAGGTTGCAAGAGGCAACTCTGGCACAGAACGTGACTTTGCTACCTGAAAGGTGTTTTAACATCGGTTTTTGCATATTATGTCTTAGGGTTTTGAAAAAAACCAAACAGAACAGGAGGGCCAACTTGTGGGACCTGGCTCACCAGACAGCACAGACCTCTGCCACAGCATAACTGGCAGCGCTAGTAGGTTGTCATCCCCAACACGCGCCAACCATGAGATGGGGCTACGCCAACACAGGGTTTCTGAGATTAAGGAGTCCTGGGTTCTACCCTAGTGGGCACATTCCCTTCAACCCCTGCTCCCTCCTGCCCTGACCCCTGGGGCTCTGACTCTTCCAGGCTGTCTAGATCCGTTTCAGTTCCATCCCCCATCTAAAATACTCATTCCTTTCCCAATCTTCCCCTGCCACCCTTGGCTGTACGTCCCCATCCCCACTGGTTCCATGGTCCAGCCCCACACCCCAGCTCTTTGACTCAACCAGACAAGGCCCACACCTGCCTGGGATTCTTCTCTCCATTCTCTCAACCCCTCTGCTTCCCATCTCCACCTGGATCTTTGTCCGAGTCTCACCCCTTGGTCCCTTGTCCAATCTGTCCCCTAGGGCCCTCCGCAGATGGGAAGAACAATGACAGGGCAAGCCCACTACAGAAGGCATCTCACAAGTCTCTACTGAACATGTGCAAACGGAGAGGTCGGAGGCTGGTAACATGTCCATGTTCAGAGTTCAGATGAATTTTCCAGAGGGTGGAAAAAGGCTCATCCCTGACGCCAGGGCTGTCTCCCTGCTCAATGCCAAGGCCCTGCTCCTTGGCGCAAAAGGGTACAGCTTCTCAGCAGAAGGCTTGTTAATTTTATTTTTTTAAAAACCGGGTCAAAACAACAGATTTTCCCCTCATCTTTGTTCTGAGAACCATTTTTGCTGGCAGGGGTGTGTGTGTGTGAATTCAGCCTAATGGAGACACTCAGCATGGAAAATCTCAGCCCGAATGGCTGAAGCTTGGCAAAGTTATAAGCAACTGAGGACGGGGCCTGAGAACCGTAACTCCAACTGTGCTGCCTAGAATAATCTAACCCGCCCCGTGCCCTGAGGGCAATCCGCCTTGTCCACATCTGCTCTTCTATGGCACGTGGGACCTGCCCGCTGAAATGGCCACTGGAGTCAATGGCCGTTCCTTCGCTTACGTCAATGGGCAATGGGAAGCGCTGCAGGCTTGTACTGTGGGAAAAATGTCATGGACACTGGGATTTTCCTGTGTGTCCATGACTTGTGGTTTTCATCAGCTCCTGTCCCATGGGGCTGGCCCTGCTCCGGGCACTGCGATCCAGCACATGGAGGTTTGCTCCAGCTGCTCTCTGTCATGAAGGAGAGGCTCTACTGACGTTTTTTCTCCAGTCTCCACTCCCCGGGGCCTTTCCTCCTCCTTCATCATGGCATTATGTTTCAGCTTCCAGCCACTGGATTGTGTTATTCCTTCCTCTGCTGGACTGAGGAGCCCACTGAACAGCTGGAGCTCGTTGAGTCTCTCCCTCGAAGGCAGGGTTTGAACCCTTTAATCATTCTCATGGCTCTTCTCTGACCCCTCTCCAATGTATCCACATTATTCTCACATTGCGGGCTTCAGAACCGGACACGGGATTCCCGCAGCCGTGGCACCAGTGCCAAATACAGAGGCAAAATAGTGCCTCCCCCCATTGGAGATTTCCCTCTTTATGCATCGCAAGGATCGCATTTGCCCGTGTGGCCATAGAGTCACGGGGGGAGCCTGAGCATCCACCACGACCCCCAAATCTTTTTCAGAGTCGTTGCTTCTCAGGAGAGAGTCCCCCAGCCTGCAGGTGTGGCTCGCATTCCTTATCCTCAGATGAATGCATTTAGCCATGCCTGAGGTCACTGCCAGGTTCCCAGTGAGCTGGAGGGTCAGAATGGCTTAAGTAGGGAATGAGGACTAGCCCCCATCCCGGCCGCCGATACAGGTAAGATGTGAACTGAGAGCCTGACACACCACACTCTTGCCTTCTGCCACTTGAAGTAAGCAGCAATCCAGCTAGTTGCTCACAGGAGCAGGCTGTACTCCTCTGCGTGGACCAGACAGCAGAAGGACACGTTACACGCTTTGCAAGCATGCTTACACCATTGGCAATGTCTCCTCCTCCTCCAGGGCTGGCGGTCAGCAGGGAGCAGAACAGTCAGTGGATGGAGACAGAAAAGGGAAGAGAAAATCCATTTCTCTTCTGCTTGTGCCACCTGGTCTAGTGCGGGACTTTGCCAAAGACATTCTCAGTCCACTCTCCGCAGCAGCTGCTCTGATGGGCCTGCCCCAAAGGTGTGCGAGAGGGGAGAGAACTGAGGGTACATCTACAGAGCAATGAAAAACTCGCCGCTGGGCCATGCCCACTGACGTGGGTTTGCGGGGTTGTTTCATTACAGGGTCGAGTTCCTGGATCAGGCGGGGGTCTGGCTCTAGACTTTAAGGTCAGAGAACATTATGACCCTCTAGCTGACAACGCAGGGCACAGAACCTCCCCCAACCCCACCTGTAATAGGTCCCTAACCTAGGACTGAGTTATTGAAACCCTCAGCTCATAGTTTAAACTCAAGGTACAGAGAATCCGCCAGCAAGTGAGCTCTGCCCCATGCTACAAAGGGAGGCTGAAGCCTCCCAGGACCTCTGCCGATCTGCCCAGGGGGAAAATTCCTTCCTGACACCAAATATGGCGATCAGCTAAACCCTGAGCATGTGGGCAAGACTCACCAGCCAGACACCCAGAAAGAATTTAGTGTAGTAACTCAGAACCCGCCCATCTAACACCTCATAACAGGCCACTGGGCATATTTAC
Source organism: Pelusios castaneus (assembly GCA_007922175.1). Classification (NCBI taxonomy): domain Eukaryota; kingdom Metazoa; phylum Chordata; order Testudines; family Pelomedusidae; genus Pelusios; species Pelusios castaneus. The sequence continues at coordinate 548,446 of ML685850.1, read as the reverse complement.
TGCAAGCACTCAAAGGTCAGTCAATTGCCAGACGAGGCCCCCCCATCATACCGTCCCCTCCGTAAATTTATCCAGCTCAGTTTTGAAGCCAGCTAGGTGTTTTGCCCCAGTGTTCCCCTGGGAAGGCTATTCCAGAACATCACTCCGCCGATGGTTAGAAACCTGCGTCTAATTTCAAATCTAAATTTCCCAGAGGGCCAGTTTACATCCATTTGCTCTTGTGCCTAGGACTCTGCAAGCTGGGGGGTCCCAGAGTCCCAAAGTGAGCCCAGACGTCTACACTGCAATGAAGCACGCCCGGAGCAGAATGTCAGCTGGCGTAAGCCAACCACATGTCTAGCGGCTGTGTAGACACACCCTTACTCCAGCCCAGAGCCCTCTCACTATCTCGGTAGAGCGGGGCTGTTTCTCGCTCTGGGTTTGTGCAGTTCCAGCACAATGGCGTCCTCATTTAGCTTATGGCTTAGTGGTGCTACGGTAACATAGGCATCCTTCTCCATCTCGACAGCTGTCCCGTTACCCCAGCAATGTGGTTTGGAAAGAAGGGTTTTCATCTGGAACTGAACATCCCGGAAAAGTCAGCCTCTAGAGAATCCAAAGAGGTGCTCAGCAGTTTGATGGGCCCGGGCGAGAGGTAGTTGTGGTGTACTGAAAACTGTGTTAACATGAGAAGCTATCGCACTGAAGCCATAGGATTTCCATGGTCTGCTTGTCAGCCAGAGGGCGCTGCCGAGAGGCATGCAATCTGGATCTTTAGTCTGCAAGGAGCCAGCCTACAGTAAGGTGGGCGAATTTGGCCACAGGGAGCAGCCTGTTTTGTCTCTCTCTGGCTTTGGTTCTTGTTTGCAAAGGTCCTGGGTGTGAAGAACTAACGGAGTGTTACATTCCAAGCTACCAACAAGAGGATTTCCAGCTTTTATCTAACTTCTCCGTGTGTGTGCCATCAACACAGTGTACTCACCTGCACGATAGCTTTAGACCCCACCACTTCCAGGACCTGTCCGCTCCTGCTGGTACCATTCGGAAGGGTGAAGTTGACAATCTCAGCGTACTTGGCGAACTGTGCAGAGGGAAGAAAGGCCAGGATTAATGTCCAAACTGCTGCCATCCTATGGGAAGCAATCCTTCCTCAGCCTGAATTTTCACACCACAGCCAAACTCCAGGGAGCTCCCCACATTGCTACAACTATCATGTGGTGCCCAGCTCCTTCCCTAGCTCAGGCAATGGGAGAGACTGCACTTGGCCGTAACCCCTGGGCCGGCACCTCCCATCCCTTTCGTCGAGCTGAACGGTCAGGAATATTTCTGTGTGTTTCTTGGGCAGCAGAAACCCTTCCTCGGTGCTCGTGGCCCAGAGTGCTGCCCTAGATCAGCCCCACACACGGCACCTACCTCACATTCCTCTTCCCACACTTTCGAAGGGCTTCTTGGCTCCCTCATTGTCTGTTCATGCTCATTTCCTGCTGTTCTCACTCTCTGCCCCTACAGCCAGTCTCCTGCACCACTTTGTATCTTTCTCCCGGGCCCCTTCATTCTTCCTGCCCTTAGGCCTAGAATTCTCTCCTGTCCCACCTGGACACTGGACTCCCATCACTGAAATCCTTTCTTTATGCTCACACCTCCTATTAATCACTTTTACAGATAAGGCACCGGGCGGGAACTCAGGAAATCTGGACTGTATTCTGAGCTCGGCCACTGCCCTATTGGGGTCCTCGGGCAAGTCGCTGGATTTCCCCATGCCTCAGTTTCCCGTCTGTAAAGTGCATACACCAAACACTACCAGTGTTTCTCTTATCTATTTAGAGTGTGAGCTAGACTTTGGGGCTGTCTCTCACTAAATACAGCGCCCAGCACAATCACAATTAAGGCCACCAGGCACTACCTGAATAATTATTTTTCCATCAAGTCATTTATAGCAGCCAGCCTATGTTTTATCAGGATCCAGGTTCTAGCAGATGGTACCCGACTCCCCTCTCCATGCTATCTTCAGGTGCCCAGTTTGTTTTCTCTGATTGTGAGTCCTGCATTTTTTTTTCAGGTCAACTGAATTTCTTGGTGCCTCAGTTTCCCCATCTGTACAATGGGGGTAGCAGCACTTCCTGACATAACTGGAATGCCGCAAGGATACACTCAGGAGCATTTGGGAGGTGCACCATTGGAAAGCCTACATACATACTAAATCATTAACTGTTCATCAGGAGTTATCACCAGGCTGCTGTTTAATGTTTCAGCATGGCACTCCTGCCACAAAGCCTGATGGTGTGAAGCCATCACAGCCAGAGATGGATGAGATGGTGAGGTCAGATGGGACCATTAAGGTCAGCAGGACACAGGCTGGAGAATTTCACCATTCCTGCAGCCCTATAGCTTGTGATTGAATTGCCGGGGAGTCTCCGCGACCTTCTCCACCTGGTTCCCAAGTGCTCCACTCGACTCTAAGCTCATCAGAGAGGTCTCTGTATTGGCAGAGGCAAACCACACTTGAGTTGCTGAGGTTCAATCCTAGGGGGTGGGTCCAGGGTGTTGCAGGCCTCCAGAGCTCCCCAGCAAACCTCTTTCTTTCTAACCAGTTACACATCCCGATGCATTTCCTGCACATCAGAGCACACAATGGGATTGGCTTGGTCACTCTGTAGGAACTACTCCCTGTATGTCAGCTCAATTTACTCTTCATCTCATTTTATGTTCCAGGCTTAGCTAATCCAATAGCCTCTTTCAAAGGGGTAGCCAAGTTAGTCTAATTCCGAAAAACAAACAAGGAATCTGGTGGTATTTACATGCGATAAATACATTTGTTAGTCTTTAGAAGTGCCACCAGATTCCGTGTTTCCAATAGCATCTTGTCCATTATACATGGTTCCCTGGGTGTCCCCCCCTTATCTTAGCTAGGACAGACATTCTGTCCCCAGCCTGCTCATCCATTTACCTTCTTAATCCTGGCTCCCAGGAAATGAGGTCTCCCCCATGTCTAATTACTCACATCAAGCCAGGCCTACGTGAACCAGAGCAAACCTTTTACGCAGACACCCAGTCTTGCTGTGAAAATGGCGCGTGACCGAGGATCTACAGTGACCCTTGGCCAGCCGTCCCAATGGTGAATTAATTCGGTTGCAGCCTCTTGTATGGCTAAATACAGGGAATTGTCAGCGTAATGATGAGAACATCCCTGCCTCTCCTGCTGTGCTGGGGACGGGGTATTGAACCTGGTACATAAAACTCTGGGTGCTCTTACTTGGGGAGAGGACTGAGACTAGTGCTATGGGGAGAGTGCGGCGCTAACATTGTTCTGCTCTTAGACACATTCATCCCAAGTGTTAAGGCTAATAGATGCTCAGGTCCTATCTGAGATGCCGTTTTGTGATGCACCATGGCCACGGGCAAGCACAGCAGAGAACGTCTGTATCAGATGTCCCTTGAGCTAAGCGGCACGCTGTCCGAGCTGTAAGGCTGTTCTCGTCCCTGGAACCAGCCCATCGAAGGATTCCTAAGCAGTGTTACTGACTTTCTGTCAGCAGGGAGGAGGAGGAAACAGAGGGGAGCCAGGAAGCTGGTTCCCCTTGAATTTTGATGGGAGTTGGGCACCAAGGGTGCGTCTACACTTGTAAATTAAGTTGACTTAATTCACTCTGCGTCTACACTGCACTTTCCTTAAATCCACTTACGCTGCTGCTGCTTAAGTC